>VXBI01001677.1:725608-779221 GCA_013397375.1 Toxostoma redivivum
GCCCGCCGCTGGCCGCCCGTGCCCCGGGGTGTTTCGCTCTCACCACCGCTTTTCCCCAAGTGCCCGGTTACTTTATTGGCCAACCCCACCGGCCCACCCCTCACGGAGTACAAAAAAAACAACAGCGAGAGCTGGAAAAATGTGCAACGTCAACGCGCTCGGAGTGTACGTGTGGGAGACGATCGTTTTCTTCAGGTAAGGCTCGGTTTTACGCGAGGAGCGCCGTGCCCACCCCGGCTCGGGGCACAGCCCCCAGGCACGGCTCCCCTGCCCCGAGCTGCCCTTTGCCACCCCTCGGTACCCTGGGCTTGCTCTCGCACAGCCCCGGGTTCGGGACGTTCAGCAGCTCGGGGAGTTACTCCGTTTAATTAGCACCGCAATCTCGCTAACCGCAGTGCTGAAAACACCGACCCCGGCTGCTTGCAAAGTGACAGCTAGTGGCGGCTGGCAATGCTGCACTTGAATTTGCCCGGGTAAATATTCCCACCTCGCCCCCTCTCCATCCTCAGATTGCAGGTGAGTTCCGTGGGATGCTTGCACTGCCTGCCTCTGAGGGCTCAGCTTCGGTCCTTAGCTGACTGTGTTTAAAATCACCAAAAGCAAAGAATTATCTCCTTCCTTCCCAACTTTTTTTTCTCCTTTCATGTTGTTTTGAATATTCTTTCTTTGCAGAATTTAAATGAAAGCCAAAGGGCATGGGGGGAGCTTTTTCCAATTGTATCCATTATCATCACCCAGCTGTATTTTGACTCTGGTTTAGATGCATTCGGTTTCTCATTAAGGCTAAGATAGAAGGAACAGCTTTAGTCTTAAAGAATAGTTTCTTGTCCATCTATCTTTGCAGTGCTTTTATTAAATGGACAAAAAAGATTGGACTGTAGAAGCTTCTATATTTCAATGAAAACTGCATCCTGCTGTAGCAAGTGAGAGACATCAGGTATAGGCAACTATTTATAGGGAAAAAAAAAAACTCTGTTTCGTGACCTGAACTTGCTCATCAGTCTCAGCCTTCAATTCAGTTGCATGGCTCTTACTTCTGTGTTTTGCCAAAGTCTCATCTTGTAGTTTAATGTGAAAACACAGACATTGCTTGCATAAAATCACTGGCATAATACTTATCATTTTATGAATCACAGTAGCAGACCTGCCAATACTGGCCAGACTTTGAGCTAGCATTCTCCTTCCTTTTGAACACAAAAGTCTTTCTAGGTATAAAAAATCCCCACTTTTTCCTGTAATTCTACAGAAATTCAGAGACAGCAAGATTGTGTCATGAACTCAAATCAGTAAATGCTTATGTTAGGTAAAACAAGAGTTCTAGAAATAACTAAAATCATCAATCTCTGAGAAGCAGTACCCAACAACCAACACTTCAGAGCTATCCTTTCTCATCTTAGTCACAAGTGTATTGCAGCCCTGCACAACACAGTGGGATGGGCTGACAGGGAGCAAATGGATGTGCAATAAACTCTTAGTTCAACAGTGGGGAACTATTGGGTTAAAACAAACAAACAAAATAAACAAGACTAAACAACCACAACACCAGAAGGCAAAAGGAAATCACATAGCTGAAAAAAAAAAAAAAAGAGTATTTCCAGGCTTGCATTTGCTATGTCTCTGCTACCGAAACCTCTGCCCAGGTCCCCTCTGAAGTGCTGGAACAGTGAAATTGATGCACACTTGTCCTGCGGATCCTGCTCACACTTGTGCTCCACACCACGCTGTGAGCACTGACAGGGTCCCAGCACAGCAATCACAGTCATGGGCATTCAAATCCTTGGTCACTTCAGATTCTAATGCAAAGGTTCATAATGTTATAAATTATACACAGACATATGTGGTATTACGTCATATTGCATCCAAAAGGTATTTCTGGAACTTTAATTTCCTCAAAATCAACATTTAAGAATATTTGAAAATATTTACATTAAAATCTGCTCTAATTTAATTACAGGGAAAGGATGAAATCAAATTGGTTTATATGCTGCAATCATTTTTGAAATACATTAAAAACAAACAAACAAACAAACAACAAAAAACCCATCAGTAATTCCTGCTCAGAACTGACTCTATGCAATGTTTCTCTTTTTTTCTCTCCCGCTTTGTGTTATGTGTTCAAGTTATTACAGGCCAAAAATCTACCAGCCTTTCTAGTCCAGGAATAGCTTTGCTATTTCAGTTTCATTAAGAGAAGTATATTAATTAACAGTCATTCATAAATTTAGTTTGCCAATTACTCCTGCACTCAGTCATACATGATGTTTAACAAAACTGATAATCCAATAATCTGTAAGAGAAGTATGCATTGCTTTAAATTACAGAGTGCACCACGCTTTATTGTCAGCCTGTCAAAATATTCTGGAATGAGAATCCATTATATGTTAGCACATTTACCACACAAATATTAAAAAAAAAAAAAAAAAGAAAAAAAAAAAAAAAAGAAAAAGGAGAAGAAAATCTAACGTTTGAAGGAAAATTATACACAGTCAATATAGGAAAACAAGCCAATATAGAAAATAAGGCCAGATTTGTTGCCTAACAAAAATGTCTTCCACCAGCCTTTTAAAAAACAAGACCCCATGGGAAAAAGTAACAGCTGGTGTGTAAATGCAAACACTATGGTATTGCCAATATAGTATTTGTTTCTGTTCCAGTTGGGGTGTTTTAGAAGGAATTTGTGATATGTGGTTTATTTCAACATGCCTTTCTTTATGTCTTTATGAAAGAGCACTTCCCATCCTGCTAGCTGCCTCCCCAGACTGCAGTCCCTTAGCTGTGACTCAGGCTTTTACTGGGAACCTTAGCAGGAGCGGGGATGGGAACTGGGTTGGGATGGGAGATGAAGACAGTTTGTTTGACCAACTTTTCCTTACAGGTATCTAGGTAAAGCAAAGTGCTAGTTCTTTAAAATAAATTGGACTGTTTGGGGCAATATTGGACACAGGGATTTCCAGATGTCCTGCTTATATCTGTGGAGACATTTACAATCAATCATTCTCCCAAAGTCTAGCTACACACCCTGAATGTTCAGTTGTGAATTCCTTCATGCAGAATAGAATGCTCCCTTACCCTGTGATGATCTTGCCTGGACTTTCTGTGGTACCACTAAATTTTAATAGCTGTAATGGTCCAGAAACACCACTGCATAAGCTGGAGGTAGGAATGCACCTTGTCAAATTAGGAGAGAAAGGATGCCCTAGAACTGACACCTTACCGAAATGGACACTGTCCTGTGAGGCTCTGAAAATCTCTGGGCCTGTTTTTGGTCCTAATATCAGGAATCAGCAGCACAACCTTCATGACTCAGGATCAGGGTTGGCCCCTTCTGAACAACAATCTGTCAGCTAGCAGGAGTGATTCAAGGCAACTGCTCCAAGTGAGTCACAGGCTAAAAGTTGCTGCCAGCCTCAGTCCCTATTGGATTGCTCCAACTGGCGTGTCTGTATTCCCTCCTGTCAGTAATAGAGCTCTTCATTGCCAGTTTTTAAACAACAAGAAGGTGCCACTGTGAACATGAAGCCTCAAATTTGTGGGGAGATTAAAAAAACTCATGAACAAACCTTCTCCTAAAACAGTCTTGGCAAGTAAAGGGGATGGTTGGAGAACTGCTGGTTTCATCTTGAAAATACCAAGAGTGAGAAGAATAACCTGCACCATATCTCTAAGGCTCCTGCTATAGCTCTGCAGGAAGAGGTAACACTACAGGGTGAAGTCCTAACCAGAGACTTCCAGAGCCACAAGATAAACAATGATATTCTCAAAAGTCACAGAATATTTTCCCCATGCCAACTAAAATCTAGTAGAAGTTGTGCCTTATGGCCTGTTATGCCTCTGCAGAGTCTCTCACCTCCATGAAATAAAAATTATTTAGCAAAGTGGTGAGCCAGATGGTTCTAAGGATACTCTTCAGCTGCTTTGGTCTGCAACCTTTAATAGTCCAATTAGAGACCCCAGCTAAAAGGGTTACAAAGCCAAGGTTTGAAAATGTGATGATGTAGAAAATTCTAGAAATCCTTATAAATCATTCTGTAAAGGAAGATTAATTTGATGTCATTGCAGTAAAAGCACAAAATGTTTGGGGCCCTGCCTTCTGCAGGGACTCTGATCCATCCATCCTGACTCTTGCATTTGAGACAAATCAACATAAACTACACAGAACATTTTCTAACAGCCTAGCCTTAACCTTGTTCTTAGCCAAACAGCTGTCTTAAACAACTCCAGACCTATTCTGTGAATGGTTTAGAGCAAAAAACAAGCTCCACAAATGTCTGAAAAAAATCATTATTTTTCCCCATGTTAAGTTAGGTACAAAGAGCAGGAAAATCCTAAATAACCAACCTGCTTATCAAAACCATTACAATGAAGGCTGCAGCTTCTCACACAGACTAATAAAATACCCTTGGTCTCTGAGGCACTGGTGCTGTGCAGATTTTAGGTAATGTAGACTGGTTGTCCACCTTGGGTCGCTCTGAACATTATCCCACACTGCAGCAAGTCCCACTGGCAGAACAGAGATTTATTGTTCAAATACCTGAGAGGAGCTGCTTCTGAAAAGAGATTGAGATCTGGAAGGAATGGTGAGACCCTGTCCTTCCATGCAAAGGCACTACAGAGACTTTGTTCAAAAACAAGATGGTTTAGACATGGGAATTCTTACTCTCCTTCTCCCATAAGAGGTATTGGAGACCCTTAGGTATGAAGCAAATCAGCAGCCCTGTGATTCTGAGTGCCCCAGATTTAATAGCACAGGAAAAGGCTCAGGAAATTCACTCAGCTGCTGACCAAGTGATTCCAGCCAGGGAGGAAAGCTCTCATAAGCAACAGCACAGGGCAGCTCCCCCTGGTTCTGGGCAAACATATCCCTTGTGAGCTTAAGAAATTCATCTCACCAAACCCTCAAGAGCTGACCTGGATAGAAAAGGATCCCAACATCTGAATTAAGAAGTTAATCAATGTCTAAAATCAAATTAATTTATTATCCGAGCAGCAATCATTCATCTGCAATGGGAAACCAGCAGACAAGCCTGTTCTCATTTCATCCCAGCATGCAGGTTAGAAGGACTCTCCCAATTCCAGTGTCAAGAACAAGATGTCAGACCACCTAATAAATATAATTGCTATTTAGGTACTGATGAAAGACTGGGGTCTTTTAAAAAATCACGTTTTAAAAATCACACAAGCAACATTTAATTGTGTCAAATCACACCACCTATTCTCACTTGCTTACTTTTTATAGCCTGGAACTTTTCTGAGATCCCAAAGTGATCAGTGTCAAGACAACAGATAGGCTGTTTACAAATTATGACTTCCATCTGGTTTATTTCCCTATATTAGCTCTCACTGTTGTGGCACATTAAATCAGGATTTCACTTTTTCCAGTAAATTACCCTTTTGCTCTCATTACCTGTCATGTCTTTATCTATCAGCAAGAGTACAAATTATTGGGTTTTTTTATGAACTATGGTTACATCTGTGTACTTCACACCTTCCAAGAGAAAGGATTCATCATAAGCTTTCAAAAGCTAAAAATGTCATTCTAGCACATCTTCCCCACCACAGTTTGATTCAATTTTTTGATGGACAAAAAAAAAGCAATTCCAAGAACTTTTGATAGATTTAGTTTGGGAAAAAAAAATCTACAAAATGACAAAAACCCAATCCAACAAAAACCCAATCCAAAACCAAAACCCAACATCAACTTGGGATACACAAAGCAAAAAGGAAGGAATGAGAGAAGCAGGAATTCCTCCTGGAAGGCACTGGAAGGATTATTAGCAGCCATGACCAGAAAACTCAACACCAGATTTTCTGGCTGCTGACTTCCAGACCTACTTGCACAGCCCAGGAAAGAGTGACTTTTGCATTGTACCCAGCATAATAAACTATTGCTAATTCAACAGGTCAGTACTCTCTAAAGAGACAAAAAAATTCACTACTTTCTTTTCTCTCACCCTTCTCCCAGAGTATTCAAACAATTTACATTTGTGTTTACAAAGGCAGGTAGAATAGAAACCACTTCCATTCAGAGGATGGTTTGCAGTGGGATTTCTTAGCCAAGATTGGTGCAAAATGTTACAGCACCTTCCTCTCTTGGGAAAGTGCTGATACAGTCCCGCTGATATGGTGCTATCAATCCCATACACACCTCCAAACTGCTCTTAAATCTCTCTAGTGCTTCAAGAGACTAATGCACAAGAACTGAAAAAATCCAGAAATACAATATTTGTCCTCCCCTCAGCAAGGCCAAAGCCCAGAGGGGGCCTGCAGAGAACAGAAATAGATGGAGGCAGACGCACACACCCATTGCTCACAGGAGCTGAGCTTCTCCCATTATGCAGTTAGCCCATCATACAATGCACCACGGTGAGCTGCTGACTTGGGGACCACACCACATCTGGCTGGCACATGGGCACCATTGGCATCTTGTAAATACATCTCTGTTGGATATAAGTGCCAACAGAGAACAGGAGAAATCTTAATTTACCAAGCCCCACAAAATTTAGATTTTGAGAGGGAGGGCAAAACAAAAGAAAATACTTCAGCACTCTTGCTTTCCTTTTGATTTCTCCCTCTTCATTCTTCCATTGAGGCTCATAGACTGCTAGGAAAAAAAAAAAAAAAGGGGGGGGGGGGGAAAGACAAAACATGCAAGTGCCTTAGCAGACAGCCAGGGAACCCTCTTGTGTTTATCAGTGCCTCATTGTGGGGTGGGTGAAGAGGGAACAGAGCACCAGGGGGCTGCCAAGCCCCGGAGTGTCGCATGGCTGGAGCAGCAGGGCTTGCAGTGCCATCGATCATCCCCGGGCTGCCTTCAGAGCCGAGCTGCCGACAGCAGCTCCCCTCGCCCTGCCAGCGGCGCCTGCCACCACTCGCCCAGAATGCAAATCCCGTTCGCCAGCCCCGGCAGGGCCGGAGCAAACACACAAATCAATTTAACAGCAGCACAAGCGGGATCAGGGGTGGATCGTGCCACTGCCGTGCGTGTCTGGCTCAGCAGCAAAGCGCAGCTGAGCCGAGAATCCTGCAAGAAATCCAAACAAAATCATGGTTTTCTCACCTTTACTTGATTTCTTCCAATTTTGTTTTTATTCTTTTATTTCGGCTGATGCCAGTAAAAAGATGCATTGTATAAAGCCTTGAGCAGAGACCCCTCTCCCCCTTTTTATGGGGGAATTATAAAACCTGAAAGCTTGCAAGGACCAGCTGTTACGAGCACCCTTTAAAAAAGCCTTAACTCCAAATGTCCTTGCTGGTGCCTACAGTGCCTGTGCAATGTTGGTTCAGTCCCTCATTACAGCAGGATATGTTCACCACAGGTATTATCTCAGTGAGGAGTGCAGGACCTCTGGCTTGCTGGGTGAGGGAACCTTTCCTTATAAGAATGTGAAGACAGGCTGTGGACAAAAAAGTGACTTTCTGAGGGGTATGTTTACAATCCTGTCTCTGTTTACTCCCAGTACTTTTGCCCTCTGGAAGCACTGCTGACTAGGACGATGGTTGCTGGCACACCCACACGCAACACAGAATTCTTTCCTGCACCAGGTCTCCCAAGAGCTCATTTACAACCCAAAATGTGTGTATCTCACCTCTCCTGCCACCCCATGGGCCTGGGAATTGCAAGCATTGTCCAGCTTCCAACCCCATCCATCACACCCTGACACAGAGCTGTGGACTTTGAAATCATCTCCCAGCAGTGTGGCTAACAAAGCAGCAGCTTCATCAAACACAACTTGCTCTCCCTGCACCAGGGCTGAGAAGATGGAGTTTTGTTTCTTCAGTTCCCTGACAAAACAAAGTCAGAGGGCAACTGGAGTGAGGAGGAGAAAATCCCTTCTGGGCAGGGGATCCAGGGCTTAGCCATTCATTGCAGAAGTTACATTTCATTATTGCTCATGAATAAACTGATGGAATTGCAGATGGCACAGAGGGAACATTCAAGACTAGCAGGGTATTTGCATTGCAATGACAATGATCAATTCCATCAGAAAATATCAACATGAGTGCTCTCATGAAACAACTCATTTTACACAGCACAAAATTCATCAGAGAGCCCCAGTTTTACCACAGGACTCACAGTTTTGTAGGTAGGTTACCCAGGTTAGCTCAGGAGACCTCTTCAAAGGATCTGCAGCAAAAGGTTTTGTTTCAGAAGATAAAATCCACCATCACTCTGCACTACATGTCATCTCTCTTAAAAGAATTCTATTCATACCACTTCTGATTTAGCAAAAGAAGTTACAATATCCTTACCCGATCTTAACGAGCCGCATAAATCCTTAAACTAAAACTAATTTTTAAAGAGCTGCCGTAGCGAGCTATTTGAACTGATGAAAACGCGCCTGAGAGCTCGACTGCAGAGCTATAGATAGAAGAGCATCCAGGATTTCTCGTAATTCTCTGACACTTGTCTGATCTGTGATCTAAAACCCTCTGACGTCAATTGAGGTTCCCATTGCAGCTCTCCATCCAAACACCAAATCAAGAGCACATCAGCAAAGAGAATATTCTTACCTAAATTATGAAGTTTCATCTTGTTAAGACATTTCCCCCCGTAATTTACTGCCTTCAGGAGGGCTGTTTATGCATGAGTTTGAATATCTGACTAGCCCTCCTGACTTTAAAAGGAATATTTTCTGTGTGTGTGTGTGAAGCTACAGACACATGCTTTTGTCTTTGCAAAGATGTTTTCCCCTTTGTTTTTCAACAAGAAAATAAAAGCAATTATAACTTTATTTTTTTTGTAAGCCTCTCAGTATAGGCACAGGTAAGAGTGAATGCTGGTGTTTCTGGATTTATCTCACAAGTGGTTAAAACCTGAGCTTTGACTTGTGCTTCTCTGTTGCTTGAACTGTTTTCAAACCTGTCTCAGAGGCTTAGGATCATACATCTCCAGGAAGTCACTGCATGGGCTCCAAGAGCTGTAGATACTTCTGGAAGAGGGAATAGTTGAGAAAGTCACTGGAGATAATGCCTGTGGCTCAAAAAATAATTTAACAAACACTTTTTAGTATGCAATAAGCAAGAGTGACCACACAACAACAATCCTTGTGAGGAGCAGAGACCCAGCACAAAATCAAGCATTATTACCACAGAGTTTATTGGTCTCCCTGTGCTATTCCCAACTAAATACAACATGCAGATTTCCCCTCCCCCCAGCCAATTGTCTAGTCATTTATTATTTTCTTACTGCTCTGTCCAGGCAGCATCAGCAAATGTTCCAAGTGCTGGTGTCTTTCCATAGAGTTAATCAGTGTAATTGGGATGGTTTATAGTTCTGGACAGAGTGTTTTGCCATATGGCATAGGAGCCATGGGCTGCAGGAACGTGGCAGCAAAGCACAGAGACACCAGAATGCTGCAGTCTGAAGAGATTTTTCTCACTCCAGTAAAGTTGTTACAGCTTTCCCTGCATGGGAATGATCACAGAGAGTTAATTCCCTGAGGTTCATGGAAAAGCACCTCCCAGCTCCTCTCCTCATGTACAGCCACAGGGACCAGTGACAACATGGGCTGTGCAGGACCTTTGAGAGTGTTTTGGGATCCTTTGGGTTAAAACTTTAACTGATTACATCCTGTGACTGCTGCAATGCAGTTACTTCTAGTGCAAGAGCTAGAACTGGTTTAAGGAGCTCACAGCAACAGAGCACAGCATCCAGGACACAAACATTTAACAAGCCTACTCTTTCTTCCCTGTCCCCATCCTCCTGCCACTAATTGAGACAAATAATAGTTCATTGCCAATTTCTTTCTCAGAGTGAAATCTGTACACAGGTTCTCAATTTCCGTATTTCTCCAGTCTCACTGGAGAATTCTACTTTCTTTTCCTGTTCCTATGTTCAGGCCTGCTCCCTGCCTCTCCTGCATAAACACTCAGCTGAATTAAGAAAACAATCATGTCCAAATTCCCTCCCCATTTGTGAGAATTAACTTTAAAATTCACCCCTGAGGACACCCCACACCCAGGGGCTGTAACTCACTGGAAGCTGAGCACGACCAAGGGATTGAGCTCACTACTGTGCAACCAGCACATCTGTAACACACACAGCTCCTTCTACTCAGCACCAGCATAGGCCAAAAATTCAGTACTGGGGTTCTCTTCTCCCACACACCTCCACTATTCCATCTCCTTTCCACTTCTAATGCTTCAGGCCAGAGATTCAGACAAGGTGATGGAGAAAAACACACAGGCAATGAGTTTCATCCTATTTAAGTGAATTGCATATCAATATTGATTGTGCTATTAATTTTGATAGTAAATCTAATCATTAAAATAAAAAGTCTGCTTGCAGTCTCTGCCAAGCCTTCCCAGCAAAGGTCTGGCAGCATTCCCCTCTAGATAACATGTTGGTGTGCAGTCAGAAATAAATGTCTGGGTGCAGAGTTTAGGGCTGCCCCTTTTTCTTTTCAGCAGGACAATCTGTCCTTCCTGTTGCAGAGGAGAGGAGAGAAACAGGCAGCCCCAGCATCATCTGAATCCAGGCTGGGCTCTGCTGAGCTCCAGGATCTGCTCTGTGCCCAGGGAGAGGGTTCAGGAAGAGGAAGAAGAGAGTTACCCTGGGCTGCACTTGTTAATCATGGGCAGCACAATGCCTTTCTGTGCCAGCTAGCTGATGTTCTCTTTGCAACTGCCCCTCTCAGAGCCTGCTGGAGTCAACAAAATGAAGCTGATGAATTCTCCCACGTCCCCAAGCACCAGCACTGCCCTAGCCTGGCTCTGAAGGCAGTGAGGGAAGCAGTTATTCTGCACACCTCAGCCTGCCTCAGACCTGATGGATATTCCCCTCCCCTGGGATATTTACTTAAAGAACATGCAACATTTGAAGGACAAATGTGTGAGGAACCTGAACACTATTCCCAACACATCCCTGCCAAGGTTTCTGGCTTGCTGTGTTTCATAAATAAAATTTAAAAACCCCAAACAAACCACTTGAGAAACCTTTACTGAGCAGCACAGAACCAGGGTAGGGGGTGAGGTATCTTCTATCTCCCCAGCCTGCAGAGATCCCACTTCTCTGGAGCCACTCATGTGGCACTACTTGACCTGAGCCTTCCACACTTTCCAGAGAGATATTTTCTCTGCAAATACTTGTTTTGCAACAGTTTGTTTCTGCTGCCACACACAATTTTTTTACACTCAGAATTAATGATTAACAATTAAATTTTTTGACAAGGGAATAGAGGCCCTGTGCTAATTAAATGCCTTCATCATTCCTCTTTGAAAAGACAAAAAAAAAAAAAAAAAAAATATATTTCTTAGTATCAGCATTCAGCCAGAACAGAGCATTTTGTGATGTTGGACTTAATTAGATGGACAACCATGGCCACAGCCAAAAAAAAAAAAAAAGGAAGTATGAAAATATTGCTCAAGGATCACGCAAATAGGAGGAGGAAGAGAAGGGAACAGCCAACAGGGGAGCCAGGAATCAAGTGGAATCAAGTGAACAGGCACATCCAGACTGCAGAAGAGCCACTTTCTAAACCAAATAATTGTTTATAAGAATATATCATCTGTTTAGCTGAAACAAAATTATGCAGACAGAGTAAACAGTGCCTGTATAGGCCGAGAAAAACCAGCAATAGGTGTCCTGCAAAGCTTGACTGCTCTGTTTTAAGGGATGCAATCCTGGGCTGCTGGGCTGCTCATCTCCACCACTTTCAGATCCTGCTCATGGGCTGGACCTCCCTTGCTGGTGTCTGCTTACACGCCAGCATTAATATCACAAAAGATTATGCTAGTTCATCGACCCTTTGAAGAGATCCTTCCCGTTGTAGCTGCTGTGATGATTGCCTGATGGCACTTTCTCAGCCAGATCCACTAGGGATTACAGCAGCATAAATAAGATAAGCCTCTGTCAGACTGCTATTAAAATGCGCCCAGACGCTCGGCTCAGACGACTCTTACACCAATGCAAACTCCATCCTCGGCGGGTTTGTAACAGCCTTTGCCTCCCTTTGTTTATTCACAGAATAAATCTTCTCTCCAAGCAACACAACCCACACTAAATTTCCAATTCTCTTCCATTGCCAATAATTTTCAATCACTTGGCAATTTCCCTCTCCATGTCTCTTCTGAGCCAGGAGACGAACAGTCCTGTGGGACTTTCAAGGGTGTTCTGGAAGGACTGAGGGATGGAGAAAGTCCCAGAAAGCTCCCAAGACAGCACATAAAGCACTAGTCCAGACAGACCTGGAACACAGAGGAAGCTGGCAGATTTTTTGGGTGCTGTCTGAGCTAAGCTGCCATTGCAAAGCTCAGTTGTCACAACCAGAGTGAAGATTTTGGGGCTCTGTTAGACAGAATCCATCCACCTATAGCAGTGGGGTGCATCAGCCTCTCCGTAGCTCCCAGTGGTGTTTTCTGCCATTATTTCTAAGATAGAGAGCAGACTCAGCTGCCTGCTTCTAGAAAGGCTTTGCTGCTCCCTGTGCACTGCTTTCTTGCCTTTTCTTGTTAAATCCAGGAGGAGTCTAGTTTTAGTAAAGCATCTAGTAACCAAACAGGAACTGGAGGCAACTCAGAACTCACCATTCCCAGGTCAACATCACACAGCAGCCAGACAGATTTTCAAACATCACTGAAGCCTTGTGTGGCAGTTTCAGCACATCCACAAAGGGGCTCCCAGGGACTGGTCACAGGGATGGGGCATGAAGCACAGTGGGGCTGTGAGAGGGGGGTCCTCTCCCAGAGGTTTCTGAGCTTTAGTTATCCAAATATTTATTTCCATGCAGGAAGTGAGCCCATGAATTTAATTTACTTGCAACTTTGATGCAGAAAGGCACCCAAGAAACAGACTCACTCATTGGAAGTGGGGTGAATATAACAATTAGAGGCTTTCACATTGAATTTACAGGAAAGATGAGCACCGATTTCTGTGCTTTTCCACCTCATTTTTTAAAACAAATGCCAGGGGAATTGCAGTTTCTAATTATCTTTTTCCACTTAAAGATTATTAGATGCTTATTAGGTTTGTATTGCCTTTCCCCTCCCACACACATTTTCCATTTCCATATACTTCATCCAGTCTACAGTTAATGAGAAGAAATCAGTGTATTGCACTGTCTGGCATCTTGCTGAAGTGGCAGAAGTCTTTGGTTACCAAGTCATTTGCTGCTTAATTGAAATCTTTTCTCTGGACTCATTGCCATGCAGACGCTCCATTGGAATGCAGTAGTCAAGCCCAGTATTGATTGTCCTCCCACTCCCAGCTTTCTCCTGTGTTTGCAAATCAATTGCACCCTGTTGCTTTCCTTCTAAAAACAAATTAAATTTAAAGACATCACCCATCCCACAACCTCATTTACCCCTCAAACACATTGGTTCTGCTCTGTATTTTCTTGGGGCAGAGATGGGGACAAGACAAGTAAGGGGACATGGTTGTAGCAAGAGCAAGATCCACACCTTGTCAGGTCACCACTGAGAAAGAAGTGCACTAGCTGTTCAGAGAAGGTCCAGTGTGGGAGTGGATTGGGAGTACACAAAGGAGTGAATAAAATTCTGGTTTTAGGCTCTCACTGGAAATTATCTGGAATTAATTTCACCTCTTCACTGCAAATTAAACTATTTTTAACAGTTAAAAATCCAGCAATCAGAGAACTCTGTTGCAACTTGCAAAAGGAGCCAGACTGCAGTTGTGAGTTTGCAGGATTGCAAACCAAGGTTTGGCAAGCCACTGCTGCTGACACCAGAAAAGAAAGTCAATGCAATGCAGGTTACCAGATTCCTGATTTTGAAATTATGCACCCAAGCACTGTTGAATCCCATCTGATTTTTTAAAATTCTGAGGAATCAAATGGTTCAAAATGCTCTTATTAAGGCTTTGTCAAGATAACTTGCCTCTTTGGGGTTTCAGCTCAAACTTGCATTGGAAGAGCTCATCTTCAGGGGTGGGATCACTTTAATACCAGGCATAGTTACAGTCCCAAATTCTTCCCAAAAGTACTCAGTACTTAGCACTACTCCTGCAAGTTTCACTACTGCAAAACGTCCCAAGGTGAGGCCCTCACGCTGTTAGAGGGTTCTGGTGTAATTTGTGAGGACACGTGTAGCCAAAAACTTGTGCCTGTTGTAAACTTCCTTAAACCTCCCAGCTGCTCTGTCAGGGAGGGGCTCTTCACCGATCCCACACAGCCTTTGTACTTAAAAAAATTCAGGAATTTTGCAGAGTGTGAAGCAGTGGCCTCACTTCCTCCTGAGCAGCTTCCTTTGGCTCATTGTACATTTGCATTGCAATGCTGCCTGCAGGCTTTACCCAGCACCAGGCACCTGAACCCACAGGCTCACCCTAAACATGGGGGATTTGGGGGATTTTTTTGATAATCTAGGCAATTTTACTCAACACTTGCAGCCTGGGAACAGACTGGTGTTCAAATAGAAACCATACAGCCAGAGGCAGGGTACTGCATAGTGTCTGCTCCTGCCTAGGAAATCAAACCTTCCTGCAAAGCTGAGAATGAGCACCTAATACCAAAGTAGATGGTAGATGTGTAGGTGGCAACAACAGACTTCCTAAGCCCAAATCATCACCCTGCAGATCATGCAGACTCCTGTCTAGTCACCAGGAACACTGCCAGCCACAGGTTTTTGTCTTCTACAGATAAATTCATGATTTCACTCTTTCCATACAGACCCCAGAAAGATTTCATTTCCTTTCATCTTCAACCCAACACAAGTAAAATTTCAAGATCACACTCCAGCTCTGTGTTGAACTCAGAATCTGCATTGCAGGTACCAATAGCAAAGGCTGGACTGATCAGCAAAACCACCCCACTCCTCTACAGCCCCAAAGGCTCTGCATGAGCTGTACCATCATGTGATGCTCATTTAAACCTCCATCTCCAGATTTCTCTGATCCTACCTGCCTTTTGGAAAATCATACTGTCAGAGTACTGAATATGCTCCTTGCTATTTGCCTTGTAATTAAGCAGTAATTGCTGCCCCAGGCTAATCTCAGAGTGTATTTTACCTGTGGAGCTCAGCACCAGAGTTCACATTTGTAATTTAGTGGCACACCAAGGAGCTATACCTAAACTCACAAAAGGATTTTCACTGCTCATCATCTCTCTTCTGCTTTGGTGGCAGCTGGGATTCTGTATTTGGAGATGTTTGGGCTGGGCAAACAAATTAGCTGAGACCAGCCTCATTAGGAATTCACATGGGTACCCATCCTGCCTCAGCAGGAATAAGATGCTGACTTCTCTGTTTCTGGACCCCAAGCCCTCCCCAGCATGGGATACACACTGAAACCTGCTCTTTATTTCTACTTGCACAGCCTGGCAGCCTCCAAGGAAGCTGAAGCAGCAGCTCGATCTGCCCCCAAACCCATGTCTCCTTCTGATTTCTTGGATAAGTTAATGGGGAGAACTTCTGGATACGATGCCAGGATCAGACCAAATTTTAAAGGTATGCAGAAAAAAACCCCATATTTTTTTCGTTTTGGCACTGAAAACTGCATGCAATCCTCATTAATATCTTCCTAATGCTATATGAAATATGAATATTTATGTTCTGATGAAGTATGTATTATAACAATATTTGGCACATGGATCCCTGTAGATGTCTGGAAAGACATCAAAAAATGTCTGCTCAGAGTGGAAACAACCATGTAAGAACATCACATACTGTAAACATAGGGCCCCCAATCCCTGCTTCAATATGGGGATCGAGGATCCTGTCAAACCAAGCAGTGACTGGCAGGGAGCTGAACATCTTTAGAGGTTAAGATAAAATCCCCAACTTTCCCTTCCCCTGCTGCCCACAGCGTTAATGGCAGGGAATGTTCCATCCCTTACAGCCACTGCAGCCAAGAGCAACCTTTCCCATCAGCTCCAGAGAAATTCCACAAGATGCCAGGGGCAGCCCAAACCCATCTCTGCCCCACAGAGTAAAGGGGCTCTTAAGCCCAACACTGCTCTTTTTCTCACCCAGTTTTCCAGTCTACCCCATATTCCATGGCAGCCAAGCAGCACTGAATCAGGCCCTGGCAGAGATAACAAAACCTCTTTTCTCCTCAAAACACCTCTTCTAGCAGGTGAAGTGTGGGGTTTTGCAATGGGGTTTTTGGATGGCTTTTTCAACCTAGTCTAATGGAAGATGTCACTGCACATGGCAGACAGGATGAAACTAGAGGTTCTTTAAGGACCCTTCCAATTCAAACCACTCTATGATTATTTTGTTTTCCTTTCTTTATTACTGAGCTCACTTTCTCAGGGCTCTTTGGCCCCAAATCACATCCAGAGATAAAGCAGGACCTGCCCCTCTCAGCACTGCCCAGCCATCTCCAAAGCTCATTTTGTTCACTTCTTTTGTTTCCTGCAAGCAGTTCCCTCTCCCCTGGAGCCATTGGCAGGGCTGACAGGACTCCCAGAACTCATTAATCACTGGTGACAGCACCTGGCACCCAGCTTCAAACAATAAACTCTTTTAAACCCAAAGAAAGGTGGGAATCCTGCATCCCAGTAACCAACCAGGCAACAGAGGACACTGCTGTTGGAGTGTCACAAGGAGTTAAAATACCGTCCTGTAAACCTGCCTACCTCTGAATTATGCACACACACAAATTAAACTTTAATATTTAATGAAATGTATACATTCACTTCCTGCTGAAGGCAGATGTATTGCATTTTTATTTGAGATAATTTAATTTCAGTTTTACTTCAATGGACTACACCTTCCCCTCAGGGCAGTTTTGCTGGCTTAGCCTCCCACACATAAATCAGGCTCCAATTTATATGGGAGGCATAGGAGGTGTTTTACAGAGCTTGGGGTTGTAGCTCTCAAAGCACATCATTTAAATTAACTGCAGTAACTCATAAGGACATTTTAATTGCTTAGATCTAAATGAAAATAATACCAAAGATCCATATCAGATTGATTTTTGGGGAGGGGAAGATTAACAAAAAGAAGATTGCAGCTTTTCTGTAAATGCTGTAAAGTCTGGGCTTAGCTGTGGATTCACATTCTGAGAACAAAGAAGCAGTTTTGGGTTTTAAGCTGGAGGATGAAGTCAGGAACTCGAGCAGAGACAGAGAGGAACCTGGCAGGCATTGGGCAGGGGACCTGTCACCCAGGCTGTGCCCTTATCCCTGCTGCTGGAAAACTCCATTCCCTCGCAGCTGCATCCCAGCATAGAGGAGGAATATTTCAGTGGCAGGCAGGGAAATTTCTAGAGCCTCTCACGGGCTAAAAAACACCAAAAAACACCAAATCCTGCAGGGAGCTCATGGCTCACCCTAGACACACTGAGAAGAGCTCAGTGCCTCAACAAGAGCTGGGCTGTCCCAGCTTCACGTGCACAGGGTCAAACCCACCCACACTCAGCTTCATGTCAGCACTGGAGCAGGAACAGGGGGACCAAAATATTCCATGCCTGTCACAGCCACAAGCATGTGCAGTCATCCAGGAGATCAGCTCAGTGTTTTCCTTATACTGTGCCATTTTGGAGGGGAATCACATGTTCAAGGACCTTTTATGTTCTTCATGAATGGATCCAGAACAGAAAAACAATGTCCCTGAGCTCAACAGAAGGGATGAAACAAGTATGAAAGCCTGATATCTGTGTGCTTTCAGCCTATGGATAAACTTCTGGATAAGAGGGGTTGGTGAAGGCAGGGGTGGGGAGAAAAATATATAATCTTTGTGTCTGATAGCTCAACCCATGCCAATGTTTAACAGTCTGGAGAAAGCTGCACAGACTGAGCAGTGTGAGATGCTGCTGAGCTGGCAGTGGCTGTCTGGGGGCTGGTTAGACAGCAGCCTGCTCAGACTGCCTGGGACTCACACCAAGAAAACCCCAGCAGAGAGCACCACTGCAGGGCACAGGCACAAACTTTCAGAGGAGGCCAAAGTAGGAGAGGAAGAAAGGGAAATGAAGAGGAGAAAACCAAGCTCCAAATGTTCCTCAGTAATCAGGAAAATCCATTAATTTCCACACAGGAGGAAGTTTGCACTGATTAGAGGCACAAGGCTCTCGTTAAAGCCATTCCTCCCCCCGGTATTTCATGCTGCAGCAACAGCCAGACTGCAGATGTGACCTTAACAGGAACATCACTCCCCCAGCAGGCTGAGCCACCAGGCAGTGTTTGAAATGCAGACACCATCCCTGACTCCATAAAAAATGGGAGAATAATCTGAAAATCCACACTCTCTACTTCCACAGATCTTTATCTTCCCAGAAGCATCTGTCACAGGGATGATATGAGATTAGCTCTGGTGTAAAAGGGGACCATGGTCCCTGGGGCAGTGTCTCTGCTCTCTGCCTGGGCTGCCTTTCCCCACCACATCCTGAGCAGTGCCCGCAGCAGCTTTGGCAGCTCCCCAGAATAGAGGCCCCTTTTGCTTCAAATCTCTATAAAAAAATCCTCTCATTATATGTGGGCAAGCCACAGGTTTGCCAGGCACCAGGTATGCCCTGGTTCCAAAATATTCCCCAGAATTTTGCTTTGTGCTGAACTGCAACTCTTGGCATCTCCCTCTGTGTAAATGCAGCATTTCCACCTCAGATTTTCCAGGCAATGTTGTGAAACACTTCCAGTCACTCCTTTGGGCATCAGTACCACACAAACACACTGACCCCATGCCCTCAAACCACAATCTTTACATCCCTTAGCCCTCACTCCTTTCCTTTGGTGACCTCTTAACCTCTCCAGTACGAGCAGGGTAAGCAAAGCTTTGATCTGAAAGCAAATCAAGCCCAGGAGAGGCATGGCCCAGAGACCAGGATTAACTTCTGCCCAAACAGGACAGCCAGAGAATTCCTGCTGGCAGAGCCCTGAATTCTCCTACCCAGCTGTGAGCCCTAACAGACTGGATCAGGATCATCACCTGGGGTTTGGGGTTTACAGGCAATTCTGCTTGGAAACACCAACAGCAACACAAGATACACAGGTACTGAAACATCTAAAAAGGAGATCTCAGGACACTGGAAAGGTCTTTGGGATTTGTAGCCTGGGATTTACTCTGCTGAGCAGCCAGTCCCTCCCTGCTGTTTGAGGATCAGAGGGTCAAGCAGGCAGCTCCCCCCACCACCATCATATGGGGTATTTGCTGCTTTAGCCAGCCTGATCCCTACAGCTCACCCTGCTGCACTGGTTGTGATGGGAGCACATCATGCCAGTTCAGGAACAGTGAGTATTTCATAAGTGTAGCTCTAAATAAAAGTCAATTGTCTCTCAGCTCCTTTCTGGGATACTTTGCCATCATGTTCAAGGTGAGATTGCCACACATATAGCCAGGTCAAGATACCTAGAAACTGTCCTGGCTGGCTCTGATCTATTCCTGTTCATCTGAACAGTTCCCAGCAGAGGTGGATAAACACCCTGCCAAACAGGGGAGCAGAGGCAGAGCACGAGCACTGGCTGCTGTCAAACTGGCATCAGAACCAAAACTGGACCTGGCCAGGTCACCCAGGCCTTCCTCCCCTCCTCACTCCACCTCAGCCCATTCCCACAGCAAGTTTTAAATCCACAGAGTGGAAATCCTTTGTTTCATGAGCACACAGTGAACTGCTGTTCCAATCTGTGTTTGTCATGCAGGCCCACCAGTGAACGTCAGCTGCAACATTTTCATCAACAGCTTTGGTTCGATTGCAGAAACAACTATGGTAAGTAAAAATCACAGCACAGCTGCTCAGCTACTGGCTCAGCCTCACTGCACTCCCAAAAAATGCAGCATCACCCTCCTCCTCAGAGTGACCAGGGAAAAACACTCAGTGCTCCCAAGCTTACTCAGAGTTTGAGTAAATTAATGGTCAACACACAAGACTGATTTCATGTAGCTGGAGATCACACAGTCTCCATCTGCATCTTATAAAAACACTCCATGGGCAAAGGACAAGGGCCAGAAAGGAAAACAAATAACCTTTTTCTGAAGATTTGCCTGAGGCTCCAAACTCAGCGACAGTTACAGATACTTTGTGTTTAAGTGGGCATAAATCCAAAACTAATCTGGATTCAAAGAGAAGGGAAATCAGCTGAACTCAAATTCAGCTTGCACCAGGATTCCAGATTCCCAAAGATTAAGACAATTGTTTTCTTGGAGACATATTTCTGGTAGACAATGATTTTTAGTAGAAAATCAAAACCAATATTTCTGAGTTAAGGCTCACTTCGTACAAAATTAGTGAGCATGGCTAAAGGCTGTATCTAATTGGCAAGGCACTAGGAGCAGAGGATCACTAGAACAGGAGATAATTGCTCCATCTGAAAACTATTAAAGATTGGTTGTGACATAACCAGTGAACAGCAAAGGAAAACTCTGGAGGTACCATGCCTTACTGCTGTGCTAATTAAAGATAATCCAGAAATATGGTGTTTAATTACCCTCTGGTAATTCTTTTTCTAGAAAAATGCTGAATGAAGAATGCAAGACTCCAGCTCCAGGCGTTTTGTGCATTCAGGCAGGAAGTTTTAGGCTTTGCATATAGATCACACCCCTTGACTTGAACAAATTACTTGGCATGCACACCACTGTCAGAGGAGAGCCACAGCCATACAGCTCAGGTTATAAGGCTCTCCTGACACTACATCATTCTGCTGAAAATATTTGGGTAGGGATGGTTCAGTTCTGGTAGTAGAGGAGAAAACAAAAGCTGTTATTTTGTCCAAGTACAAGGAAACAGATTTCCTGTCTGGTCTGCAGAATCTGTCAGAGCTCACAGGTGAGGAGTGTAGCGTGGATTCATTTTATATAAAGCAAAACAGGAAGAACTGCCACTCAAATACACATCTGCCCCTAATTTACTGTTTCGTGGTTCCCTCCTTTGGAGTTACAGGCAATAAATGCTGCTCCCAAACACCAATCCAGAGTGCAAGGGAGCAGGACAAGCCCACAAAGGATGTACAGAGCACATTCCACTGACGTGCTTTTCAGTGCATCTGTCCCACACTGCAAGATGCACTGGAGCAGCCAAAGATGCCACATGATCCCTGTAAAGCGGGATGCTCCATAAAATTAGCACAGACTAGCACAAGAGAGATGCAGTTCACCTCCAAGACAGGCTGCAGGGACTTGCTATCATCTCCAGATGCCACTCATTTCATAGGCAATCTTCCATGGAAAAAAAACTTCCCATGGGAGCCCAGGAACACCCTGTGGGCACATTGCTTTGTCTGGAAATATCCGAGGCAGCTCTGACAAGCCAGCCCAGATGCCAGGCTGACACAGCATCACACACAGCCTGATCTAATGCTCTTGTGTGGGAGCAGCAGTTCTGCTTGTAAACACCAACAGCAACACAAGAAACACAGGTACTGAAACAGCTGAAAAGGAGATCTCAGCAAGCTGGAGAGGTCCTGGGGATTTGTTACCTGGGATTTTTTACTCTGCAGAGCAGCCAGGCCCTCCCTGTTTGAGGATGCAGCAGGACAAACAGGCAGTGTCAGCTCCCAACACAGCTCCTGGGAAGAGCAGACTGTCCTGTCTTGAAGGGCTTTTGAGACAGACCTGACTGTTTTGAATTCAAACAAATGGAACAAGTGGTCAAACATCAGAGGAGGGGATGGCAGCTTGAAAAATGGAGAGGGGCAAATCAGTTTTACCATAAAGAAAGCCATAGCCTATCACTGACCCCTGGGAATGATGACAGCAAAACTCCCCCAGCTGCTTCACTGGCCAAAAAGAAAAAGAAAATTGTGTTTTAAACCCCCATCATTAGGCACTCTAAGCCTGGTCAGGTTGAGTGCTACATCACCTTATATTTCTTTACTATTACACTATTATCTGCAGGAGAAGTCACAGGGTTTTATAGGTACCCCACATGCAGTTAGAGAAGGCTTTAAAATATCTCCATAGTGGGCTGATACTTCCTCCAGAAAATACCTCTGTTCTAAGTTTACACTGCCTGAATATCACAAATCAGTGTAAACCATGAGCTCACCATAGACAGGATTAGAGAAATTAGAGGGAGAGTGCTGACTTATGGCTTGAGGCCTCATGGAAGGTAGAAGAAAATACAGAAAAATGGAAAAATACAGGCATTTGATGTAGACAGCTGGGTCTACAAATCTCAGAAGGAAAGAAAATGAGTTGCAACTAAGGGAAGGCATAAACTCCCCAGAGTGGGCAGAGAGATGCTATCTGCCCCACAAAGGTTCAAAATGAACAAGGCAAGAAATGGAGATCTGAAAACTGCTGCAAGGTTAGAGGGAATTTTTTAAAAATTAAAAGGCAAAGTCAGCCACCAATTGAATTCCTAAAGCAGAGCTGATTTAGAGCAAGGGAAGGAACTCCTTAAAGCATTCTGCAGAGCTGGAGACCCAATATAAAAACCTCTAGTGCTGCACATAATTGATTGGACATTTATGTTGGACTGCAGCTCAAAGCTTGTATCCAGCCTCACTTGCCTGGAGCCCTAAGGACTGGGAGCACATCCCTGTGAACCCAGGCAGTGCTCCAAAGGGAAGGAGAGACCAGCCCCAACAGCCAGATGAGGGCAGACAGGCTCCTCCTGTCCCAAAGCATCTCTGCAGTAGTGCATCCAACAGCAAGGGATTCCCAAGGACAAGTGCAAGATGCAGCCACTCTCTTCCAATTATTTTTATGACAAACACCAAACGACCCCCAAACACAAGCTCTTAAATCCCTTTTTGCTGTTCAAAAAGCACAAACAAATCCCCAGCCATACCAGATTATGAAACCTATAGCAAATGTAGAAATTCCTCATTCCAAATAAATAGAAGTGAAGCACCTTGGGAAGAGGTCTTGGGTTTTAGATTAATAAACTGCACCAGCTTTGGCTTTTCTTAGGGGCATGAGGCAACTGATAGGATTATCTGAGCATTTCATTAACAAATTCCCTGCTATAACAGCAAAATTGAAATTAAGTGATGCTTTGCTCACTTTTCCAGTGGAAGCTGCAGTTATATGGCCTTCCACTGGCTTAGGCAGCTGGGAGTATTTTGTACACAAAAGAAGCACAGGGAGAAGAAGGAATATGTTTTTATATCATCACCTAGCAATGCTAGCAGCTGAACTCAGGATGATTCTAGACTCTTCTTATAAAAAGGACCCACACACAGCAAAGAAGAGTCTGAAAAAGAAAGAAAAATCACAGAAGAGCCAGCACAACCTCCCTTAGATACAGTGTAAATATGCAAATTCAATTTTGCTGCTTTCATGCCATAGTTATCTCATCTGAAAAGAGCAAAGCAAATGTGACCTTCCAGCCAGCTGCAGCACAGCCACAACTGGGCTCCCAGCATCTCCTGGGGACAGGAGAAGCTGGAGGCTGCAACTGTCCAAATGTTAAGTGCTTGTTCAGAGACATCTGCACATGAGATTTCCAACAAGAAAAAACAAAGCATCCTGCAAAGCAAACCAAGAAATTCAATCAACAAACCCCAGTACAGCAGAGATTCTGATGAAGAACTTCACACATTTAATACTGGTCCCACTTACTCCAAAAATCAGCAAAATATATAAGTTTCAATGCACAAAGCTCATAGCAAAAGTTAGGTTTTGAGCAAAATTTCCTGCAGTCAGTCATTCTTAAACCCAACTATCAGTCCCACAGAGATGATAAGCACCTAACAAGTCACACAACACAAAATGAAAAGGTTTTCACGACAACTCACAGTCTGCTGCCATCTCAGTGTTAGACCTGCAGTGTTCCAGCTGTCTGTGATTGGAGTTTGTCTTCACACTAATGGAGAAGGGAGGTGGAAAAGGAAAAACCACAAAAAGAAACCATGAAATAGGATTGTGCCACTCAAATACAAGGACACAAAACCTCATCAAGCTGAAAAACAAGACCTCACCACTAAATACCTACATTTGAAATTCTGGGTGCTGGCTACAGCTCACATCCCAGCAGCTCTACTGGCTCAGAAAGATATATATTCCCCACTTTATGTCGGAAGACACAGAAAAACTTTCTGCTTTGGGCTCCAGCATAAAAATCCCCACACTCATTAAGCACCAGGCTACTGCTCCCATCCCTCACCAATTCCCTGCCCTTCTCTGATACAGATTCCTCCTCCCCTCACCCAGGTATGGTTTCACACAGGCTTCAAACTGGCTACTTGGCTATTAACCCTTCCTAGGGCTGCTCCTGGTGTGCTTGGTTTTTTTGCAGTCTGTTTTAGTGCTCCTGGCAAGGCAGGCTGCCTGCAAAAAGTTTGTTCATTCCCATTCTAGAGAATTAACTCAATGCTAATAAAGCCCCTCATGCTCTCTTGCCCAGGTAGAGTCCCAGAATCCCCTTCTGAAGGAGATCAGTCTCTACCCTGTTTTTTTCCATCAGCAAAATATAAATTTATCAAAGGGGAAATGTTTCCCCAAAACTGTTCAGTGCAGAGGCTGCTCTGACAGGACCCCTGAGTCAGGAGGGAAAATCTCTTGAGTGTCCTGAGAGGCTCCATCCCTTCTGCTCAGCGCTGCCTCCAGCCTCCTCTGCTCTCAGCAGATGTCAAGGCTATGGGATCCTGGAAAGGAAAGGTCTCAAATGATCTTCTGTTTCCTTGTCTCCTTGCGAGGTCACTGAGCAGAATTTCATTTCAGCATTATCAAATTGAACTACTTTGATCACTCCAGTTATTCTCTTCCTGCCTTGTGTCATTTCCCTCTTGGGAGTAAAATGCGTTTGTGCCAAATTTCAAAGCTCCTGAATGCCTTCACTGCACAGAGCTGCTGCTCCCCTCTCCCAAGCCAGCCAGAGGAGCAGGCTGCACAAGATAATCAATCCTGGATGTGATAGGCACACAAATGAGGAACGATAGGGATGAGAAGGATATGGAGAAAGAGATTTTTTTTTTTTTGCCAAGTTTGCAGCCCCAGTCAAACATCTTTTTTCTCAGCTTGAAAGTTCACATCAGAAATTGGCCAATGCTGTCCATCATTTAGGAATAACTGTGAACTTCTTGGGGATGCTAATAAAGATCTCCTATAACAGCATGCAGGAGATAAGCTGCATATCCCCAGGTAGCCAAGGAATGAATGTTGCTTGGCTCATCACCTCTCAGCCTGACTGCAATGCTGAGGACAAAGCTTCCAGCACAGAGGATCTTCAGCTGGTACAGAACACTGTAACCCTTCTCTTAACCTGTGTCACAGCACAGACATACCCTGACTGCTCTCCATGCCTTCTGCTGCCTCCTCAGGCAGTGTCATGTCCAGTTTGTAGTCACAGTGCTTGGTTTTACATTTATGTTCAAATAAGGCTGGACACAAGAAACCTAAAAGGCTGCTCAGAACCTTCAACACAGCCGTGCAATGACATAAGGGCAAAGGCATCTGAGAGAAAAGCACATTCTCAGTGAGCAGGCCAGGACTGTGGAGTAAACTCTCTGAGTAGGAAGATCTT
Source organism: Toxostoma redivivum (assembly GCA_013397375.1). Classification (NCBI taxonomy): domain Eukaryota; kingdom Metazoa; phylum Chordata; class Aves; order Passeriformes; family Mimidae; genus Toxostoma; species Toxostoma redivivum. The sequence continues at coordinate 750,903 of VXBI01001677.1, forward strand.
CATAAATGCAGACACAGAAGTAAAATATTAATGCCTTGAAATGCCAATGCCAGAATACTGCATTCAGTGCATGTATCATATTTCTCTGTCCTTGCCTTTTTTGTATCACAACATAAACACTTCGTTTTCTGTATTCCAAAACAAAAACCATCCACAGCAAACATTTGTCTCCAAAGGAGCAACACAGAGTAACACAAACCAGAGTTCCTCCCCACACTGCTGCACATCCCTGGGGTGGAGGTGGTGCAGATTCCCACATCACACATTCACAACGTGCCCCTGGACTGTTCTCAGCAGGACATGAGGACAGGGCACTGTGACTCTAGAGATGAGCTAGGAGGGGCTTTCTCACAGCCATCCACTGGGAGAAGTTAATTTTCATTTGGCCCACAAGCACTGAATTAAGATGCCTCTTCATGGTGACAAAGACTATGGCTATCATTATGCCTGTGGTCTTATCATTCTGCCTGTGGTCTTATCATTCTGCCTGTGGTCTCTCATGCCTGCTGTGGTGGCAACATAAACCATTCACCACCTCCTGTCTCACCCTTTCCATCCTTTTGGCAAGTTTTGGAGCTGGAGCAGTGAATTTTCTCCATCAACAAAGCTTACCCGCAGTAACTCAGGCTGTTGGAGGGAATTTGGCTCCATTCCCTCCCCCCTTCTACTACTCCATCAGGCTGAGCACACTTCTGGGCAGCTACCACTGAAGTTTCTTCCAAACATGAGTTTAATTTGTGTTCTACATGACAGAAGTCCCAAACTGGAGCTGACCTGCTAGCATCTAGCTTATTTGTAGCTGAATAAGCAAAACAACCTTTTGCTTTCTACCTATTAGGTCAGTGACATTGATTTCCCCTGACTGCAATGGCTGCAGATCTTGATGTACAGAAAAGGGAGAATTGAAAATATACACATAGTTCTGGGAGCTGCTGCCTGCTGTGGAAAGTGGGAATTCATGGTTCCTTTCCCTTTCCAGGCTTGCATTTGCTGAGACCCTGGTCCCCAGCTGTCCCCAGCTATTCACATTTCCTCCAGACACATTATCCAGGGTCGACAGAGATGAGTAATTAAGTCAGAGGAATGCACTAGGACTTGTGAAGGTGACACTTGGAATATCAGCAGAAGGAAAGAGTGTTGCAACTCTTTTTTGTGTTCAGAGGTCTGCTCCTTTTAGCATCAAGTCCGTGGTTCATTTGCTGTTGTCACAATCATTAATGTCATTAGCAGCTTCTGTGCTCTGAGGATGCAGATGGCACTGAGTGGCCTGAAACAGACTCTAGACCATGTGCTTTGCTAGGAAGTGCCTTGTCCAAAACACAGAGCACCCAACACAATCCTGTCCCAGCCCTCCAGTGCCACTGGACACCACAAGAGTTGTGTCCTCCTGGACAAGAGGCTGTAGCTTCACAGACAAGTGAGCTTGTGAGGCAGCAGCATCAGAAAGTCTCTCCTAAACAGGCACCTGTTGCAGTGTGTTTCTTGTTCATGGTATGTTCTGTTATTGCCCAAGCTAAAGGTTTAGTCCAAAATTATCCCCTCCCACCCACCTTGTCATTCTATCCTGAACTACCTGTCAATCCTGCTTTGTGCCAGCCCTTTGCTTGGAATTCCTCTTTGGAAATCCCCTAAAACTCCACATCTCATTCCTCCATGTGACTCAGTTTTCCCCCCTCACCTCTCTCATTGGACAATGCCTTTGTGAACCCTATCCTTTATCCCTCCTCAGAATTTCTCCAATTTGCTAAGAATTTGTACCTTCCCCTTGAACCTCCCCCATATTTAAGTCGTTGCACCTTTGCCATTTTTGTCTTTTGCCCCGTGGATTCCCCAGAGTAACAAGTCCTTTTTATCCTATGCAAAAGACCTCCCCCTCCTCCTTGCCTCCTTCAAACACAATCTGACAGCCAAAAGGCCAGGGAGCCAGAGCTCAAACCACATCTAAGGGCTCCTGTTCCAGGGTGTGACCCACTCTGGGCACGGGACCACAGTGGCAAAGTGAGTGCAGCTCTGGCCAGTGCATCAGGCACCCTTCAGCTCCAGAGCTTTGTGTTCTCCACATGGAAAGAACACACCTGGTGGCAGAGTGAGGGGAGCCTCTCACTGCTGCCTGCAGCAGCTATCAGACACCAGCAAGCACGTCAGACACCCTCCATTAACTGTCTCCTAATAAAAGTCTTCAAAGTCCATTTGTGTTAGAAAGGCAGCAAAGAAACCCTTAATCATGAGAACGGCTATTCCTTTGGGCCTGGGCAGTGGAATTGGTTTATTATATGCTGCTCTTCAGATGCAGTCTGCCTCTATACTTAGAAAATGTCAATTAATTTATGGTTGTGGAGCTTTCATCCCTTTCCTGATAGCTGGCACATCCTCTCCCCATTTCAATTTGTTGGCTCACTTTCTTAAGTGAAAGTCAGAAGAAAAGGAGCATACAGATCACCCTGGGAAGCTGTTGGTCAGACAGGGAGAAGAGGAACTGCCTCTAATTTTCCAGTAGTGTCTGAACTCTGCATCAGCAGCCAGCTTTGACCTGGGGAACTTAGGGGAGCTGTAAGACTCATGGTTATGAAGCAAGTACAATTTTGCATAGTGCTGAGGGACTATCGTCAATTAAGGAAGATGGTCATCCTATAAAATCTGTAGCCTTTATGACATTTTGACATTAGAGAGGGGAACCCAGAACGCTCAGGATTAGGAGAGCTGACCTCATGCATATCCCTCTCCTGCTCATAAACTCTAACCAAGGGCAGCTGCTCCCATCAGCTCATCTGAGTAATCCTTATAGCAGACACACAGGGAATTTCTCTTTCATGGACAGCCTGTGTCACTGTGACTTTTCCTTTTCCAGTGCTGGGGGGACCACATATAATCACAATATATAGTTGATAGTTGAGCTCTGAAAGGAAGCTGGTTTCAGTTTCTTTCCCCAAAAATCCTCTGGAACGTCCTCCCTCTCACAGTGGCCATCCTGACCTCCACAACTGCTGATCGCTTCTGCAGCCCCAGGATGCAGACAGAGAGGTCCTGGCACTTCCCACACAGCTGACAATTGCTGTCACAGAGGGATGCAGGGACAAGCAGTTGCTCATGCTATTACATAGCTGTAAGCTACAAAGCTAAAAATTAATAACAGTTCCTTGAGGAATAATACCAACAACTTGGCATAGGTTGGGAAGAGTAAGCCTGGGCACAGTCTGGCTCATTTGAGGATGGTTTTAGTGTGTGCTCCCCAGCTGCCAGCCCCTTGAGGCTGCTCTGAGCCCTGCCTGTGTGTGTGTGCAGGATTACAGGGTGAACATCTTCCTGCGGCAGCAGTGGAACGACCCCCGGCTGGCCTACAACGAGTACCCCGATGACTCCCTGGACCTGGACCCCTCCATGCTGGACTCCATCTGGAAGCCTGACTTGTTCTTTGCTAATGAGAAAGGGGCCCATTTCCACGAGATTACCACGGACAACAAGCTGCTGAGGATCTCCCGGAATGGCAATGTCCTCTACAGCATCAGGTGAGGTCACTGCACCAGGGTGGGCAGGGGCACAGATAAACACCCCCAGTCCAGCCTAGACTTTGGGCATGCTGGTGGAGAAAATAAATTTAGGTGTTTTTAAGGTGGGAGATCCTACAATTAGCACTGTTGAAGCAATGTGGTGGGAAGGAACTTCTGCTAAAGTATATTGAGACTGAGGGTTGTTCTGGGATGGAATTTAACTCATCTTTACCTCTTTCAGTTCAAGGACTTCTGCCCCTTGCTAGTAGATTCCTTAACATCCCTAATGTAAAATTACGTCAGATATCTTATGTTAGTACAAGCCTAAAAGCAGCTGTGCTGTGTGAAAACCAGTAGAAGCTCATGAGCACTGTTTTCAAAGCTGCAGCATTTCTTGACCAAAAAAAAAGTAAAAATCAGGAAAAATGCTAAGTAGGGCCCCATGGCTTTGTCTCAGCCTAGTTTTTCCTAGCTATCCCTTCATTGCTAGATCCAAGAATCCATCAGCAAAATTGAACTAATTGCACTGAATTTCCCAAGCAAATCAACCTTAGCCCCCACCTTCACTTCCATTCACACATTATTTTAAACCAATGAAATTAAATCTAACTTCACAGGCTTAGACTGGGAAAGTTTAACTCTATACTGAAAACTTTTTCACCTCCTGTATAATGTAAATTTGCCTATGGAACACACACTCCATCTCACACTGCAGTTCCCAGTGGCAGCTACAGGAAGGAAAAGCTGTGTGGAGCTGTAAAATGGGAAATAAACAGCATAATGCTGCAAAGGAGATGGCCTCCATCAAACACCAAGGTGGTTCCAGCCCAAAGACCAGCTCCCTGATGGCCAAAACAATAAGAGAATTGTGTGTTTGCTGAATGGGGAAACCTCACAGTTCCTAATTTTAAAAACCAGGCAGGGAGCAAAACCAACAGCAGCAATTTTGTAGTGAGCATGGCACAGAGTCCTGTTCCAGGAGAGTCTGCAGGGGCACACAGGGGGAGCCCAGGGTGCCCCAGCCCTGGGGTTGCTCTGCCAAACAGAGCAATGACTCAACAGGGAACATAGAAAAATCAACATTTGCAAGGCAAAAACTTGAAAATATTTCAGTCTTGTTTAAAAAGAACAACTTTTCCTATCTTGCTTATCTCCAAATGAAAATACAGGTTTCTTTATAAGTACATTTTCCTGTGAAAAATTAAAAAGAAAGAGGATATTCCTTAAGAAGAGCACACTGTAAATGCAGTTTCCAGGAAGAGATATAGTCTTTCCCTTAAAAAATAAAATCTCTCTAAGGTGCTCTGCCATTTTCTAACTGGTTCTTTGCTACTACTATCTATTTGCAATAGTCAAACTCTAAGCAAGGCATTTACAAGAAGGTGGACTTTGTCACATTTTCTGTCCCAACATGCCTCTGAACTCAAGCTGAGAATTTCTAACAACATAAGGTTTTAAATTAAAGTATCTTTCCCTCCTGATAAGTTTCTTTTTGGTCTGATAGAAAAATTCAATTTCTGTCCCCTGGGTAATTCTGCTATTTCTACATCAAGGCAAAAAGCTAAAAACCCTAAACACTTCAGGGAACAGCATCTTCAACATTATCAAACCAAATAACTTAAGTCTAACTATCTGGAGTAAATAATTTAGTACCAGCTTATTGAACCAACCAAACATTTTAAGTACAGATCATGGTACAGAGCAGCACAGCAATATAACACAGAAAATACAGCCTGCACCTAGTGGAAAATGGAGACAGAAATAGAGGTCTCAAGGGCTCTGCAGGAATTTGGGAAGATACAAGAGGAGTTCATACTGGCTTAGCACAAGGCATTTTCTCTGCAGAAAATCCCACTGAAGTCTTTCTTTCCCCCCACACAAACATATGATCTTGATCAAACTTCTTTTGGTGTTTTTTTTATGACACAGAAATGTTCTGTTCAGAGATTTACAAACAGTGCCAGTCTCTAGAAATGCACCTGGGGGTTCCAGAGAGTGGGCTTGGGCTTTCTGCTAATCCAGCCTGCTGTGAACCTGAGGAAAGCCAAAGCAGCAGAAGTGTTTGGTGAGGGAAGCCTTTGTTAGACACAGTCTCAAACAGCATTGCAGTGAAATGCCACCTGCAGCAGGCTCTGCTGGGAGACGTGTCACAGACCCAAATGTTCAGCATTTCTGATGCTTTCCAGAGTGAGAGCACAGGCAGGGGAGTGATGGATGATCACTCCCAGCTCAGGGTGCCTCAGGGCTCAGCCTCAGCTGTGCCCACTGTCTGGCATTCCCCGGACTCTTCTCTCCTCAGGATCACGCTGACCCTGGCCTGCCCCATGGACCTGAAGAACTTCCCCATGGATGTACAGACGTGCATTATGCAGTTGGAAAGCTGTGAGTCCTGTGCACCCCCCATTTTGTTGGGGAGTCCATCTCTTTTTCCCTCTGCCTCCCCCCTGCCATCTCTTTTCCCAGCTGCAACCCATTCCCAGCCCAGCTTTCATAACTTGCTCAAGAACCTCTTGCTTAGGATTTTCCATTCATTCAGCACAAGTACATTTGCTAGAGAAGCCAAACCTCCAAAGATCCCACGTGAAGAGCCCTGACTTGCTTGTGTTTACATTGGCCTTTCACTTTGCAGAGAGAGGTGAAAGTGCTTGCAGCTGCAAGTGGGATTTTTTTCTCTCTGGATTAACATCTGCCACTTGTACATGTTTGCTTGTCCCAAAGGAGGGAAAGATGAGCTTCTTCCAGAGAAAGAGGCCAAATTGGAAACAGTAGAAAACAGTTCAGCAAACCAAATTCAAGAAAAAAAAAGTTATTTGTTGCAGAAAATTCATTGCAGCTCCAGTGGAGGTTGTTACCCTGACTCTTACCACATGAACAAGCAGTTTTGTCTCAACCCAAATCCCATTGATGACAGCACTGTCAGGGAAGGCCAGGGTGCACCCCTGCCTCCAAGCTCTCTCCTGCAACACTGTCCCTTCCCAGATCAGTGTTTAATGTGATTCACATGACATTTGTCCCCTCCTCCCCACAGTTGGCTACACAATGAATGATCTCATATTTGAGTGGCAAGAGAAAGGAGCAGTGCAAGTTGCTGACGGGCTGACATTGCCTCAGTTTATCCTCAAAGAAGAAAAAGATTTAAGATACTGCACAAAGCACTACAACACAGGTCAGTGCTCTTAACCCTTAACTGAGGGGTTCAGTAGAGAGAAATTCAGAATTGTGCATTTACCGGTCTCTTGCTCTTTCTGATGGCACTCTGGCCTTGTCCTACACTTCCAGAGATAACAGCCATGTAAAAATAAATACAGCAAATGAAAAGCTAATGGACATAAATGTGGAAAATCCTCTTGTGCCTGGTAATATCTGCATCAATTCAAGGATGTTTGGTTGGGACTTTCTCTCCTAGAACCTTCTTTTTTCTATGAAATTTAAGTGACAGGACATACTGCCAAAGGGCTTTCTTTGCTGTGTTAATGTTCAAAGAATGCTAGAGTGGTTTGGGTTGGAAGGGACCTTAAAGACCATATTGCTCCATCCCCCAGCCGTGGGTAGGGACACTTTCCATTTTCCCAAGTTGTTCTAAGCCCTTTCCAACCTGGCCTTGGACACTTCCAGGGATGGGACAGCTACAACTTCTCTGGGCAACCTGTGCCAGGGCCTTCTCACCCTCACAGGGAGGAATTTCTTCCAATATCTAATCGAAACCTTCTCTCTTTCAGTTTGAAGCCATTCCCCTACATGCCCTGGACAGCAGCTGCTCATTTCCTCCCCTAAGCAGGCTCTGGTTTAGGCAATGCAAGGAAAATCCCCAGACTCTGGCTGAAAACAGGAGGCTCACTGTGCCTTGCAATAACCTTCCATGTCTCTCCCACCCTCCTCAGGCAAGTTCACCTGTATAGAAGCTCGTTTTCACCTGGAGAGGCAGATGGGCTATTACTTGATCCAGATGTACATCCCCAGCCTTCTCATTGTCATTCTGTCCTGGATCTCCTTCTGGATCAATATGGATGCTGCACCTGCTCGTGTGGGCCTGGGGATCACCACCGTGCTCACCATGACCACGCAGAGCTCTGGCTCCCGAGCATCACTGCCCAAGGTAGGGAAGGAACACCCTTGTCTTCACCAGGGAAATCAGACTCCTCAGTAAATCCCCACACAGATCCTCCTGCTGCCTTTGCACCATTCCAGTGTAAGGGCAAACTGAACGAATTCCAGTCCCATCCTGAAAAATGTTTAAATTCTCTATGACTAGCAGCACAACTTTCCCTAAGATTCAGCACTCACCACAGCTTCCAATAACCAGGAACTCTGTACTTTACAAATCCCTGCAACAGCCACACATGGATGTACACTCTACATTTTAGCTTTTTAGTCACTTGACCATCCTACTTTTATAATAGTACTGAATTTCCCTTTATGAAGGGCTTCTGGTATGGTGGATTACTGTTTTCCTTTCATATAAACAATCACAGTCAATAAATACAGCCTGAATAAATTAAAAGCTTTGGAATTATTGCTACTTAAGAGCCCGTGAGGAGTTTCAGTGACCTGATAACACATTAAATAAGTGAGATTCTGGTATCCAAGAGCAGATGTCAGCCATGTAAAACACCAAGTAAAAATGCTTTTGGATAAGGAAGCCACTCCATTTCTGTCTCTTTCTCTGACTGCTAGGTGTCCTACGTGAAGGCCATAGACATCTGGATGGCTGTGTGCTTGCTGTTTGTGTTCTCTGCACTTCTGGAATACGCTGCCGTCAACTTTGTGTCTCGGCAGCACAAAGAGCTGCTCAGGTTCAGGAGGAAGAGGAGGCATCATAAGGTAATACATAAAGCATGAAGGACAGCTGAAATCTGACTCCATGATCAACTGAACCAAGCCACTAGCCCTCAGGCAAGTCCCCAGAGTGTGGTCAGATGTTAAGGAGGCTCATACACTGAAAACCAGGGCTGCTCAATGAATGGAGTCTGCTCTAACAGCGTGCTGACCCCAGGAGTCCAGCAAGCTGGGGTTTGTTAGCCAGCCAAGTGGTCTCAGCCAAAAGGCTTGTTCTCAACAGGACAATTTTCACACAGCAGTGCTCTGGTGTGAGTTCTCCTCCCCAGAAACTGCAGCCAGGGCTGGGGGGAGGCAGGCAGGGAGGGGTGAGGGGTGTCTGTCAGAGAGCAGCACCCCAACACGACAGCCTACAGTAGCCCAGAGGTAAGTGACACCTCTTGTCTCTGCCATCTCCGTGTTCAAAAGCATCTGCTTCTCACACTGACTGCAAATTCCTCCTGGAAGGAAAGAGCTTTATTCTGAGCCTTAGCCTGCTCCATGCTTACCTGCCATGGCTGATCCCAATCCCAATCCGAGCATGCACGCAGCTCCAATAGCTCCCCAGCCTGGCTCTAACAGCTTTTAGGCTGAGGTGCCACAGCAAAGATTTCACCTCACAGAACACGCTAGAAAGAACAAAAAGGTGTTTGTGATCACAAGGCCAAAGGCACTTAAAAATTGTCCCTAATTAACTGGTAGAATCAGGAAAGGGGTTAGGAAATTTTCAGCACCAGGCCTGAGAGGCTGCCCTCAGGAGAGCATTAAAAACCAGTACATTTGCTAGGAGAGAAAAAACAAAGAAAATTTTGCTGATGAAAATCTCAAGCAAGCCCAAGGTGACCACCAAGGTCTGCTTTAAATATCCCTCATAGGTATTTGTGAACTTTCCATGATCCATCCCATCCAGACACCTACCCCCCACTCCATTGTTTCACTGTCCAGCCATTAAAAGCTTTTCCCAGGGTCTAACCTGTCCTGCAGCACTTCACAGTGTATGCTTGCAGAACTGCTACCATTCCAGGAGGAAGTAGGGGCTGAGGAGCAGGAATACCTGTATTTTTCCAGATTTCTCTCTCTCTGCTTTAGTTGTTCTATCTGCAAAACAGGAGATAATTGTTACTTGTGCTCAACCCAGCCAGGACCAGGGATGAAAAGTATTGGACAAATGAAAGGGAAAAGAATTAACAGGTGAGACCCTCAGCACCCACTGGTTTTGTCTGACAAGAGCATGGCTCTGCCATCCCAAAATCAACAAAGCTTTGGTTCAGAAGATGCAGCCTGCTGAAGAGGCAGGAGGCCACATGGGTGCCTCCATAGTGCATTTATCTCTTCATCTGGATTCAGACATCCTGTCTCTGGATCTGTGCTGTATGCAGATCAGTCTGTTGATAAAACAATAAGAAGGGGGAAAAAGCCACTAATACACAGACAAGTTTAAGAGCTCTTTGCCTGAGCTGTTCCACTGAACACGAGGCTGTTTGCACAGTCCCTGCCCAATGTCACAGCTATTTAATTGGAGCAAAGCATAAACAAAAACACTTGCAAAAGCTAAATGAACAAGGTTTGCAGGCTCATCAGAAAACTAAGCTGACTTCTAATATGCAAATGGGTTAATGCAGCTAAGGGCAAATTAGTGCCAAAGGCACTAATTGCTCTGTCCTGATGTCCTGACTTGTCTGGGTACCTCTGACTGGTTCAGACATGACACACCAAGATAAAAAATAGTGAGATGTTGCAGTGGTATGGACCAGTCTGGTTAACATGACACCATCATCAGACCCACATGGAGTGTATTTGGAAACACTTCCCAGTGTGGCTGGTGAGGTCTTTGCCTTTCTCCTTTGATATGACGCCTTGAAAAAGGCATCATTGTCTTCTCTAACTCCAGTACACCACACACCAAAACAAAGTCATAGTAGCCAAAAAAAAAGTCACAGCCAGTGGCCCTTCAAAGAGAAGGAAAATAATCCAGTAAATTAAGGATCAAGTGGTTTAGGTTAAGCCAGACAAATGTCAGTGTTTGTGCAATGGGAAAAGAGCAGAGGCAGTTTTACCTGACCCCTGTTTTACGGAGATGGTGAGAAGGTCCGTAACCTCTGAGTATCACAGAAAGTCAGCTCCTGATTTTATTTGGGTAGTTTTGTTTTGCTCAGATATGTCAGTGTCCTCTGTGTCCTGCTCCTCCATCCCACACAGCTGCCCATGGGATGCAGGGGCCATCCAGAAAAGACATTCTTCAAAGGACAGGGGAAGGGGCAACAAAGCACAGTGGGCAAGCAGCTACAAGAGAGGGAGTTGCTGGGTCAGTGTTGGGGGGACACAGCATCAGCCTCTGCTAATGATTAATTAGTGCCACTGGTCTACAATTAGCCTTGGTGACCTGCAGTCAAGAGATTCTGACTCTGCCTCTGCAACTCACTGCTTGAATTACTTGGGCCAAACTTAGTTTTCCCTGTCATTACATCCCTGTGTTCAATAAAATAGGGCTAAATCATTCTGGGATTCCAGCAAAGCTTTCACAAAAATAAAAACAAAAAACAGCAACACCATTTGCCTTTAAACTGGAACACAAATTGTATATTTTCTCAATAGCCGGCATTACCACAAGCAGCCATGTCTTACCATTGACCCACAGAAGGGCAGTTCAGCTCCTCACCTAAAAGTTGGCTCATGGGGATGGCTGTGGGGTGCCGAGGGCAGGTGAGTGAGGGCTGGTTGCACGCTGCCTGCAGAGCTCTTTTCCTGGACAGCTCCTGGCTCCTGCACATCCATATAACTCTGTAGGAAGCAGCTGCTGCTTTGGCTACGTGAGTTACATGGAGCCCACTCCTTCTGGGCAAGCTGAAACTGCACAGGCAAAGCAAAGAAGGTGATGATAGGAGGTGGGGGGGGTTAGGGAGAAGCAGAAGCAAAACAGGGGATGCAATTGGAAAAATGAAAGCAGTGCCACAAACCCTTCAATATGTCCAAGACCTCAACGGGGTGGAAGTCAGTCCTGTTCTCCATGGGGTGCCTGGATCCCCTGATTTGCATCTGTGCATCACACAGCTGGCACCCCTCTATAAGGCTGTTCTCCCAAGAGCAGGGGTTTGCCCAAGGGTGCCATGGTGGGAGCATCGTTCCCGTGCAGAGCAGGACGCTGGCAGCGGAGAGCCTTATAGCGAGGGTGCACTGTCTATATCTCATTTTAAGTAGAGTCCCATGCTCAATCTGTTCCAGGAGGACGAAGCTGGCGAAGGCAGGTTCAACTTCACTGCCTATGGGATGGGGCCAGCTTGCCTACAAGCCAAGGATGGCATCTCTGTCAAGGGAGCCAACAACAACAACACGGCCAACCCGGTGCCGCCGCCGTCCCGCTCCCCCGAGGAGATGAGGAAGCTCTTCATCCAGAGAGCCAAGAAAATCGACAAGATCTCCCGCATCGGCTTCCCCATGGCCTTCCTCATCTTCAACATTTTCTACTGGATCATCTACAAGATTGTCCGCAGAGAGGATGTGCACAACCAGTGAGGGGAGGGGAGCAGCCGGGAGGGAGTGAGCAATCCTTTATATATGTGCAATAGCAATGCAGCAATGCATGAGTTTAAGAATGCGGCAATATCTACTCAAAAAAAAAAAAAAAGGGGGGGGGTGGTAGGGACTTTTAATCATGTGAACTGAGGGTACCTGGCACAGGGAGGAGAAAAGAAGCTCTTGATCTGGGGAGCGCAGGGTGGGAGATGGTTTTACAGCATAGGAAGATGTGGATTGCTCCAGCAATCCAAGCAGTGTAATATAGTAATATATATTCATGCTTAATTATAATGCAAAAAGAAAACAAAACAAAACAAAAAAAAGACCAACAAAAAAAAAATCCTTTTTTTAGCCTATTAACAGCTTAGATTCTCAAGTCACTGGAATGATTCATGATTCCATGTGCAGAAACTACTGCAATTATGCTTTATCTGACTTTTGCTATAGAAAGGCCATTCCAGTCAAGCACGTGGGGGGAAAAAGCCCTAACAAAAGGGGAAAAACACCTCAAGAAAATCATTCTGTGCTTCTCTAGGTTTTGCACTTTGAAAACTGCATAGATGGGGAAACTTAAGAAAGAGGCTGTGGATTGTTTTTTATTTTATATATTTACTTTTTTTAGTCACGGGTTTGCCGATCAAACACTTTGTGACTTTTGCATAGAGGAAAGCAAATGCATTATCTCTCTCATCCCCACCAGAGAGCATCCAAACGAAACCCAAGAAGGACATCAGGGCCTTCATCAGAAATCACAGGTACCTTCTGTCCTTTTAAACAACCTGGCAGGATTTGAGTCCCAGGAGGCAGAAATATTATTCAGAACACTAGAAACTATGAAGGATTTTTAAAATAGCTTTTGTTTGTTTGTTTGTTCTTTTTTTTTTCCAAACCCCTTTCTGCCATATTTGTTTACAATGGGGGGATGGAAGCAATTGTATTTAAAATATAGAGAAAACAGGCATCTTGATGCCTTGTTTTGACAGGACCGGGCGTGTGGCAATACTGTCAGTAAGGGGGGTGGGGGGAAGGTGTGTATAGAGAGAGCAGCTTTTATTTTCTGACATTTCATAGCAGTTATATTAATAGTGAAGCTGGGCCAATGGACCCAAAATTCTATTTTTGTATCTATTTTGGTGCTGCATTTACCTTTAACACGGATGGGAAGATGGAGCAGGCTGCTTTGCCCCTCTCTGCTGCCTGGCAGAGACGTGGGGGAGGCTGGCACAGCTTGGTGGGGATAGGGAAAGGGGGGAGGGAGGTGGGAAGGGGTGAGCAAAGGGGTTTCTCTTTGCCCAAGAGGTAGCACAGGTTGGCATTGGTGTTTGGGGTGGGGAGAAATGTGCCAAACACCTCTAGGGTGTTACTTGAAAGCCTGGCTTGGGACGTGTGGGCAAGCCAAGGGCTTGATGTCCCACTTGTCCCTCTGGGCCCCTGGGTGTGAGCTGGCTGCAGCACCCAGGGTGACTCTGTTGTGTTTGTTTGCACTTTAGGGAGAGAGGTGAAAGAGAGCACGAGGGAAGAGACAATCAGTCTGCACTGAAGCACTTGGGGTCAGGTCTGGGTTAGGCACCAAAAGAAGGCAAAGTGGCACCCACAGGGTGCATCCACTGTCCTCCCTTTGCTGCTCAGGATGGGAGCAGAGCTGAGCTGGGCTGTGGATCTCCAGGCTGCAGGGGCTGGAATAGCTCACAGCAAACTGCCCTGGGCCACTGCCACATCCAGTCTGGCTCAGGTCAGCAGCACCCAAGCCTGGGATGGGAGGTTGAAGGCATGCTCAGCCATGGATGTCCCAACCAGCACAGAAAGAAGCAGGTGAGAGAATGAGGAAGTCTGGGATCAGTCAGCTGTCCTGCACAGCGATGATGCCAGGAGGAGAAACACCAGAGAAAACACCAGGGCTGGCTGGGGCTGGGTGCAGGGACATCTATCTCCAAGGCTGCCAATTCAGCACCTTTCACCAGCTCTAAACACACTTTAGTTTAAGAGGGGGAAAAAAAAAACCACCAAAAAAACAACAAAGAAAGAAACAAAGAAACAAAGGACAAGAATAGCGAGAGGAAAAAAGGGAGAAAAAAGATTAAAACCATAGTGGTCACTCTGTGGACTAAAGCAAATGTTTTGGCAAAGGCCACCCAGTTTTCTGAGTCCCTTTGTACTGCTGAGACAGGAAAGGTCACAATGTCACAAGGTCAATGGGGGCATGAGCCAGCACATCAGCCCTTTCCCTCCACTGGAGCAGCAGAAAACCTGTGGGCTGAGGATTTCTCCTTCCCCTGGCAGAGGGTGCTTTCCCAAGCTGGGAGATCTCAAGCAGAGGTGTTATTTGATGCTGGGACAACGTCCCAAGCCTTGGCTGGAGCCCAGGTCTGCTGCTGGCTCTGGGTATTTTTGCTGAATTATTGAACTCTCCCTGTGTGTGCCAGGGCTGCTGTGCCAGCTGTGGTTTGCGATTGCTTCAAATGCCGTGTCCTTGTCTGAGATGAAAGGCAAATCCAGGGAATTTCCCTTCCTGCCCAGTAGCACAGCAGAGGCTTGGCAACCCACATACCACAACTCCTTCCTTATGCAGGTGAATGACCTCAGATTACTGTCATTTGAGTAAAAATGTTCTGTCTGATGCCTGGACCTTTGCACTTTGGAGTGGGGCAGTCTGGCCATGGTTCACACACCTTCCATCCCTCCAGGCCACCTGGGATGGCTCTCCAGGGCACAGCAGGTTTCCTTCCTAAAGGAGCTGCCTGTAGGTCAACAAATCGCATGCACCATCTTCCCCCCAAGCTGAGTTTTGGTCCTATATCAAACCCAAACATCAAGGGCAGGAACAGAGCAAGGAGGAGGAAAACATTTCCACCTCACTTCACTCTGCTCCAGCTGTGCATTAAAGAATCTCATGTTCATACCAGACCTCCTAGGTGCAGATGCAGTTATGTCACAGCTACTGCTTCACTAGAGCTCCAGTACCACTTCTTGGCACAGGATAGGGCTGGAGGAAGGCATGTAGGGACTAAAAATCAGAAAGATGCTGTTTCTTACCCATACAGAAGCACTTCAGCTGCCACTGGAGCCCATGGAAGTTTAGGGACTGAAATAATAATAATCACACTCTTACCAGCCTACCTTGGCTCCCACTTCAGCTTTGCCAAGCTCTGGGCACATTTGATGCCCACCCTAAGCAATGCTATTTTTTCTTTCTTAAGCAGCCAGTTCCCATTTGGGCTATTTTGCAGCAGGAGCTGCCTGCAGAGTGACAGTGAGCAGTGACATCCCAACAGGAAACACAGAAATCTTGGTGAAGGTGTGACAGTGCTGAGATAACTGTCCCAGGGACATCCTGCCAGAGTTTCACAACCTAGACAAGACTTTAGACTGTCCTATGAGCCTCTGGCAGGTCTGGATCGTTTTCAAAATCAAAGGTTTTTCTCCATCTGTACCAGGTTTGTGTTTAGTCATGTATTGCAAAAGAACTCAATTTGATAGCTTATCTCATCTTTAAAGTAGGCTGCTTTAATAGTGCCAGCAATTATATTTATTAGTAAGAATGCACAGGGTTTGATATTGCAGGGTAACTTTCAGGCACATTGATGGAATTTAACTCCATAATTGTTATCTCTTCTTAAGAATGAGGCTCAAAAGCAAAACCTCTGAATAAAACAGCAGTTGTCTGGCAGTAAAGAGAGAAATTTGGGTCCTAATTCACTAGGCTTCTTTGAAAAAAGAGAGCTCTATCCCAAGTATTATTTCCAGATGTTGCTAGAGACATAATAATTTGTGAGCAGGAATTCGTTTTCTTTACACATAAATATAATTGCCCAGAATAAAAAACCACCAGCTTACTATATTTTGTTCAGGCAGAAGAGTTTCTCCCCCTTTGATATTGATCTATCTGGGATCCCAGTGCCATGGATATTAGAGAGGTGCTGAAGAGGGTCCAGGAGAGAGCAGTGAGCATGTGGGCTGCTGCAAACTGCAGAGCTCAGCCTTGGCCTTGGCCAAGCACCAGCTGCCTGGGAACACTCAGGTCATTCCCTCTGTGGCTCTGGTGGGGCCCTAATTCTCCTGTCCTAGAAGTCTTTGCTTGTCAGGGCTGGGAGACTTTGCTCCTAAAACCATCAAACAATTTCAAACTCCTAATGTTCTCACATCCTCCAAACAGGAACTTCTTTCACTTTTCTGGAAGCTTTTTCTTATTCTTCTGAAGATCTTTCATTTTAAAGTAAAGCCAAGACAATTCAAATTAGACTGTTGGCTGCCCTTTATCTTGACTGTGATTTAAAGACAGCTTCATTTCCCAATGCTGGTAGAAAAAAGGTTAGAAGCATTTACAATGTATATTTATGAAAAGAAATGAACATATAAAAGAAGAAAAGCTGTTCTCAGTGGTGCCATATTTTTCACAGATTGTATACAATCATATTTTTCGTACTGTACTACCATTACTTTATAAAACATAGTTCTTATCCCTGTGCCAAAGACAGACAATCTCTTTCAATATCCCATTCCTTACTCCAAGACCTTGATACTGGCAGCAGTGGACAGCACAATGTGGACCCAAACCCCAATCCTGCTGCAGCATCCCACAGAGTTCAGCTCAGTAAAGGAATTATCTAATCCAGACCAATCTTGGAAGCACCCACACATGCCTGTCTTTTCTCAAAAGGAGGTGGATGGAAGGGCCATTGTGTACTTCTCCTGGATCAATAGTTTTCCATGATTTGCATGGAGAGTGTGTACTAGTGAAGTAGAAAATTGAGATACTTGATTGTTCTTCAGGGTGCTAGGATGAGCACCAAAGCAGAAGCTAAAAGTCATTAATTTTAGCATCTTAAATTACTTCAGGTTCTTTAAGTTTTCCCATTCCCTTCTCTTCCTCTTTAACAATTATTTCTTAAGGGCATTTGCACATCTCTTGCTCAAATGTACCTACATGAGACTCACACTTCATTCGAGTCTAATGCAGTTTTCTGTATTCATCTCCCTTTTTTTAATTCCTGAGGGGCTCAGTTCTCAGCACTGCAAACTTTGAAGGGCCTGGGATCAGTGTCTTGGGAAATACAGGGCAAAATACAGCACTAAACCATTCCCCAAGGCAGGCACAGTAACAGCTCCCAATGCTCTCATGGCCAGTCAGGCATGGAGAAGACTCCTGGGGAATGCCAAGGTGGCCACTAAGGGCTTTTTTGACTGTGCTCTGTGAAAGAAAGCAGCAGCATTCTGAGGGAATTCAGTCTCTGACTGTTACTCCTGTAGAGCTCCCTGTTTTACATTGATCCAGCTATACAGCAGCTGTTGATAGGAAATCAGGTCCTTCCATTCTCAGTCTCCTACCATGGTGTGGAGCAGAGGGCCCCACAAGAAATCAGCTGCTGTTCACAGGCAGGGTAGAAGCAACTGCTGCACTTTGAGGAGAGCATCCACTCAGAGCTGCTCCAGCTCTGCCTGCAGGTGTTTGCAGTGGGTGAGACATTCTCTGAGAGCTGCTGGCATGAGCAGCCCTGGGGTGATGTCCCCAGGTGATTCCAGGCTGCAGGGGCACTGAAGGACACAGCCCAGGTTAGATGTACCAGGGGCAGTGTGGCAGTGAGAAGCACAGCTTGGGAGCCCCCAAGCCCAGGAACAATGACACTCTTCCCTCACCTCATCATGCAGCATCACTCTGCCTGCTGCTGTAACATTGGAAATGACACAAACCACAGGGCAGGAAACAAGAAGAGGGATGATTTCAGCTCCCAGCAGAGGAAATTACTGGTTAAATCATCAAATGAGGACCCTGGCAAAGAGTGGCAGAGCACTAGGAGAGGTTTAGTTTGCATGCCACATCACTCCTGCCATCCAAGGCCAACAGTGGCATCAAGCATGGTGCAAGGCACTAGGAATTATTTTAATACGATCATATAAGACCATCAAATCTGGCAAACGCAAGCTGCAGTCCTTGTGCACTTCACTGCCAGGTTTCTGAGCAGAAAGGATAAGGTCTCATGTTTGTGACATTCCTGCTCCTGGGTCTGTTGCAAACAGTGCTGAAGCCCAGCCAGGGATAGGACTGGGTCCCAGCAGTGCTGGAGCTGGGCCAGCCATGGTTTGATCCAGACCATGCACAGGGAGAGGGAACAGATGCAGCACAAGCTGATGTTCCCACTCTGGGGAAAGGCAGGGGGATTGCTGTGTGTTGGTTTAACAATCCCTGCAGCCCTCAGAGCATCACTGCCCCAAAAAGCACAAGGGAAAGGGAGCAGTAGCTTCCAGCCAGGAGAGGGGACACAAACCTTGTCCCCAGAATGAGGGTCAAGTATGTCAATACTTCCAGTACAAAATCATCCTTGTTTTCCTGGGCAGAGGATGACACCAGCATAAATAAACCATTAGCACAGCTTGAATTTATCTTTTATTTGCAGATTTGCCACTCGAATTACCTAAGTAGCTTAAGTCAAACAAGGACACTCTCCTCACCTATCCAGGAAACTGGGGCATGAGGTATCATCAGTAACCACGTGCCCAGGCTGTGAGCATGTCACTGCTGTGGCAGAGGAGTCAAGTTTGGCACAAGCAGGGGCAGGTGGAGCTGCCAGGTCTGAGAGACACAGAGCTCACAGGTAGTTTTTGCTGCTAAGGCTCTCGGGAAGCTGGGCCCAGGACTGTTAGCACTGTAGCAAGCCAAATTCCCTTCTCCAGAGGGTCTGTGGGAGGACATCTGCCTTATCCAGGCACTTGGTGACACTGCAGCACAGCTGGGTACCTGTCTGACAAAAACCTGAATCAGGCCTTAGGCTGCAAACCAGCTGAGCCAGATAGCCTGAGTTAAACACTCCACAGAATTTGAGCACTAAATTACAGCTCTAGGTTCAAGCCTGAACCACCCTTGCAGTGATGACACCATCACAGCCACAATTACAGTGGAGACATGGTAACTGCTTAAAGCAGCATTGCCCTGTCAGAGCCCTGCAGACATCAGCAATGATAACAGAATTGGGGCCTGGCTCCAGTGCTTCTTGCTTGACACCTAACCCCCAAACACTGACCTTACTGAAGGAAAACTATGCAATATTGAAGATGTGCCATGGGCGGTGCCTTAGCCACCTCTCCTAAGTATGCACTCACACATTTTCAGAAATATCCTCACCACAGTCACTTGTGCTGGGGTGAAGAACCAATGAGTTCCTGAGGAGCAGGGCCAGCTCTGGAGCTTGTGATGTGCCACAACCATGTTGTGACCACAGCTTCTCAGCCAGGTCTGCTCTGCTGAGGCTGCACTGTTAGAAAGTAGAAGAGTTCTAAGAGTTTGGCTCCCCAGCCAAGAGTAGAGTGAAGGCAGTGATCCAAAAACAGAGAGGAAGAGCAGATCAAGGATTGTGTAAGGCAGAGGAACCTGTAGTACTCACTCCTTGCTGTAGTTAAGTGCAGTCACTGCAACCAATATGGTCTTCCTGAGAGTCAAGGCTTTAAATACTGCTGCTTATTCCTTGAGGGGCTGGAAAGAAAATTCAGGAGGCTGGACTTGTCCCATGGAGGAAGAGACATTGGACAGCATGGGCGGTGTCACTTCTGAAAACAGGGCTCAAGAAACCAGCAAGGAAGGAAAATGGAGAAGGGGCAGCCTCTATTATGTAAGATTGGTGCTGGGGATGCATCTTGCTGCATGCCAAGGTTTGGGACTCAGGTACATCCTTCACAGGCAGGAGTGTAACTATCCTGGCAAGTCCTTGGTCAGATGCATGCCTCCACTTGCCATCATCCCCACTTTTGATCAGGATAACTAGAATAATTAAAAAAAAAAAAACCAAAAAAAAACCAAAACCCAAATAGTAATGAGTTAGGCTATTGTTACATCCTCTCCTTACCATTTTAAGTGACCATGGCCAGCCCCATTGGTCACAGCAGTAGAGCTCAGCTGTTCAAGAGATGCTCAGCTAGAGGCTGACCCAACACAATCTTAGCACAAGGGAGCAGAAGTTCCTTTGCCTTGTGCTTATCTAGGCCAGAGAAACAACTGAACCAGGGCTCTGAAACACTCTGCTCTGCCTACACTGAATTAGTACTTTCCTTTCTATTCCAATCTTCTCACACCTGCTATGCTTTTGTCCAAAACACTGTCATTCTTCCAATTCCAGGGTTAGATCAGAGAGAAAATAAGCTCAGAAAGAGCATGGGTCAAGCTGACAAATCCCTAAGTTAACCTACTCAGAGTGGAGAATTGTAAGAATTCCACACCCAGACTGATGTCCCACCTTACCCCATTCACAGCCCTCCAGCCCTGATCTGTGCCACTTAGCTTGACAGGGCATTTAAAAGACACATTTCAGAACCATAACTGATACATCCATCCTTAGATAAGGTCACAAGAGCAGGTTAATCTGGGGATCTGTCGGCTTTGGGAGCATTGGAATTGTAACTTTTGGGAAACAAACATTAAGATCCAAACAGTGATGTTATGTGAGAATTTGAGAGGCAGGTAAGCAGCTAACCTTCCCCTCACTGGGAAGAGTGGCCTGTTGTGTTTGAACTCTGCCTCTGAGCTCTTCTCACTG
Source organism: Toxostoma redivivum (assembly GCA_013397375.1). NCBI lineage: Eukaryota > Metazoa > Chordata > Aves > Passeriformes > Mimidae > Toxostoma > Toxostoma redivivum. The sequence continues at coordinate 771,244 of VXBI01001677.1, forward strand.
TACTACCAGCCTGGTGCTCCCTGTGACCAAGGCAGGGGCTCAGGGGACACCGGCAGCTCCAGAGGTACACAAGGCATGAAGGCCAAGGGACTTACCTCACCACATGCATGTGGAATGAATGATCCTGAAAAATGCACCACCTGGAGCACATCAAGCCTACTGTGAAATGGAATTCCTACACAAAAAGAGGAGTTTGTGTGGTTCCCAAGTCTGGTCTTGACATACTGACAGCACTAATCTTGGCCAGAGCTCACCTCTTCTTTCATGGACTTATTGAGCTGCAGCAAAGGTTGGACTGTTTCAAAAGAACTGAAATAGGAGGTAACTGTGCTAAAAGCCATTCACACTTGTGTGTGAGATACAGCAAAACTTCAGTGGATTAAGAGACTGAGAGATGCAAAGACAAAGCAACACACAGAGGACTTCACCCAAAAATGGCCTGACATGCAAAGGTCACTGCTTTTCATCACAGTTTGCCATCCTGCAGCATTGGTGACACCACTCTGGAAGCAGCCTTGGAAACCTGAAGATGCACAAGCCTGTCCCAAGCAGTTGTTTGTCACCACCCACCTGAGATCAAACCACAGCCATGAGCGGGCTAAACATTGTGGACAGTGACATTTTATGGACTGTGTTGTCTCTCACCTTCTACCACAGTGTACAGCATATCATGCTTGTTATTACAACTAAGGAGTAATGAAAAACTTACACTTAAGTGTCATAAAAAAAAGGGGGGGAGGACCCAGAAATTTCTCCCATCCAACTATAAACGCACACCCATTTACATTGTTTTGTAAATGAATTTAGAAGAAAAATAAAAATATTAAGATATTTCTCTTCAGGACAACCATTGCACATTTGGTTTTGCTTTGGAGGGGAGATACAAACACACACAGCAGGAATGGTTTCCAATTGAAAATATGCAAAACAAATAGAAGTGGGAACAGTTCAGCACCTAGACAGCATTTGCCTTGTGTCCTTGATAAACATTATCTGTTTCCCTCAGCATTTACTTCACTACTCAAACCCTCAAAATCTGGTATCGAGGAAGAATACCTCACAAAAACCTTCTGAAAAAAGCCTATTAAGCAGCAGCATTGTGCTGCCACCTTTTCTGTATCTCTCCCATCTGCAAGCCATTTTCATGAAAAAAATCTTTGTTTCCAAAGCTGGCTTACTAAAGCTTATTTGTTCCCAAACACAACAGGGCCTTGATGCTGTTTACAGCAGGGTAGCCAAAGGCTGGGCTGGTTCAGCAGCAGTGGGAGATGTTCCAGGGTGTCCCATCCCTCATCAGCACTCCCCGTCCCCCGGGAGGGCAATGCCAGTCTCCCTCCACTGAGGGAGGAACGTGGGGTTTGCCAACACAGACCCAAACCTTGGCTGTAGGACAGACCCTCTTGACACAAGTGTCCCTCACAGCCCCTTTATCAGTGCTCTTTTGTAAATACTAAATCCAGATTTGAACTATTTATGAGTGTTTTCATAGGGTTGCTAAATTTTTTTTTTTTTAAAAGGATGTTTTCCCAAGCTTGTTCATCAACAGGAAAGGTAGGCAACAAGGTCAGAGTGTTTTCCTTCTTCAATCTTCTCAAGATCTCAGAAGTAGTGACATCAAATTGGGCCAGCTTGATCAACTTTTCAGCATAGGAAAAAGGAGTAGCTGCTTTTAATAGGACAAAACTCATCTGCCTTTATCTTCACATGAGCATCGTTAAAACAGACAATTAAAGAGCTGCAGATGCAGCTGTTTTCATTTTCTTCTTTGCAAAGTGGGTGCTGAAATATCCACATCTCACAGGAGATAATCAGAATATTCAGAGTAAGAATCCCTAGAGTTAATGTAAGGAGGAAAGAAGTGGGCAATGCAAGTGCTCTCTGAGTACCTCTACTGGTTCATTTATAAAAGTGGAAAAAAGAATGGAAAAGTCAGTGCTTCTTATTTTTCATGCTACTCTCCCTCCGAGAACAAAGGAGGCACGTGAGAAATACAAAATATAAAGTGCAGTCATGTTTAAAATGTAAGACGTAAAATTCTTCAAAAGGAATAAATCAGCTTAATCACAAAGTATTTACATGTCTTCTCCCTACCAACCTTAAAAAGGGAACTCCCTGTATTTTCTGTATGAATTTACTATATATACACCTATGTATAAATCTACATACACAAAATTGGTATGGCCTTACGCTCCATTTAAGGATATTTTGCTATATTGGCCAGAGTGCAAAGCAATTGCTTCCTTCAAATCAGTATTTTTACATCATGAAGACATAAACTTGTAACTTAAGACAATTTGCATGACCACACAGCCACAGGGGGAAATTATTTTTCTGGCTTGTAAAAAAAATTTTAAAACAGAAGTTCTATTTCAGCAGTTTGAAGATGGAATGTAAAGTTTCTGCTGTTAAATGTATATAAAATATATTTATTGAATCATACATTCATGCCGATTCCAATAAAAAAATTAAAGATTTTTCTGAAATTTCTCTCCATGGAATTTTTACTGCTGGAGGTTCCACACAGCAGCTGGAAACACAAAGAAAAATGCATTTCTTGTACTATTTTGCAAGCTAGGACATTATTTATACATAGGCTCAAAATTCTTGGGTAGATGGAGTGACCTTAGTGCAAACACCCAAAATGACATTTCAGAATGCAGGAGGACTGCCTCTCACACTGAAATTACAAAGATGGTCACAATGAATTATTTTTCATTCCACTGTCAGGTGCTTTGTCAAGTTTGAAATATCACCAGTGGAACAGCAGATCTCTCTTGGCTTGGCAAATGGCATTTTGTGACAGAAAATAGAAGGGCAGCATCCTGCCCTTCAAATCTATTCTGAGAACACACCATTACTCTAAAATCTGTCTTTAAGTAATGATGCAGTCTGAAAGAATTTTACTCAGTTTCATGCCCCATAACCAAAAAAGGTATTAATGGACCACCTTGCCCCATGCTTCCTTCCACAGTGTGCAGAATAAGCAGCTGCAGAGATCAACTGCAAATCTTCCTACCTGCACCCAGAACCATTCTTTTCACTATGGCCAGTGAACTCCCAGGTCTCAAGGACATCTCTGCAGTGTGGCAGCAGAGGGAAGACTCAGATTCAAGTCAGAGCTCACTGTTACCACACAGGCTGTTTTCTACCTCAGGAGTAAATCCTCTGCCGAGCTCTGCTTCCAGCAGCAAGCTCACCACTTCCACACTCACCTCTGTGGATTATGGACACCCAGAAACATCAGCTTCAGTCTGAGCAAATGTAAAGAAAAATAAGAAAAAAGGAACCTGCAGAGCAAGGAAATGATCCCAGTCTGAATCCTTAAATGCAGAACCTACATCTGCATTCCCAAACACACAATCTCCGTTCAGCTTTACTAAACAGCCCCACACAAGTCTGCTGGTACATCCCAGTATTCCAGATGTTCCTCTGTGCTCAAAGGGGTAACTAAATCTTTTTAATTGTGCAATGCTCTTGAAGGAAGAAAAGGCAGCAAAGACAGAGCATGGCTTCCAGTTCTGGTTTGGGTGCTATAAAACACCCCTGCAAGTGAAATGCCCTTATTTCTACTTGCTTATACTACTGAGATCAGCCAGAAGAGGCCAGATCACATCAGTCACACATGAAAAACTCTCTGTACTCTCAGAAGGACAAATCAAAGTATCACAATCTTGAAGGTTATTCCAAATCTGTCCATGCGGCTGTTATGCGTGCAAAAGTCTGACAGCTCTGGACAGCTTTTCTTCACTTCCCAACTCCCTGCAGAGCACTGGGACACCAAGAGCACTTCAGTACCACCACCTCATTGTCTTGACTGGAGGCACTAGAAAGGAGACACATACACAGTCTGATTCATTTCAGACTGTAGCATTTGGTTCCTAGAAAGAGCCTTGGACTACCTTAGTTATTAGAGGTCAGCCTTCGAGCTTGTATAGCCCACTGCAGCCAAATCAAATCATGATTTCTTCACTGTCGCCTTCAGGAATGTATGCAAAGCACTGGAGGCCTTAGACAAGAGATACTGAGATTTTAACAGTACAGCAAGGCAGAAATCAGAAGGGCTGGAGGCTAGAGAAAGCCTAAACATCAAACCAATGTGCATTTTACAGCAGGTCTCTTCAGAGGACTTTGTTATTAGCAAGTCACAGAGCCACCAAATGCAACCACCAAGAGTCACTCTACAACATAACTTGCTTTTGAAAAGTATTTCTTTACAAGACATTCCAACAGAATTTTACGTAAATATTTTATTTTGCCTGTCATCTTGCGACAAAAACACGACTTTCTGGGTCAACATATCGTATGATTCATATGAGAACAAGCACACACTTCACCCTTTTAAATTCTTTACTGACACTCTTCTTTCATATCAGATAGCAATGAGCCAGAACTGTCCAGCTCCCACTACAGAAAGGGGGGTTCAAGCTTATGGATGCTTTTGCAAATTTGGTTAAGAGCTATAAAAGCTTCTATTAAAAGCACTTTAATAAGTCTGAAGTGCAACCTGTTACTGCAGTCTTCGGATTTAACGTCAAGAACAGTAGAAACCCAATAAAGAGGAAAAAACATATCACAAACAACAAGGACAGGGCTCAGTGAAAAATCTCCATTGCATACTTTCAGCTCACAGGCATTCCTGATAGGAAAAATGCAGACAACTTTTGTTTTTAAAAAAATACCAGTTACCACCACAAGAGGAAGCAGCAGATTTTCCCCGAATGCTGGATGTGAGAGCACACCACAGCTCACACTCTCCCCCCCAGTTCAGGAATCAAATCTCCAGGTACAGATGGTAAGCAGGCCAATCTGAGACACAGTTGTAAGGAGGGAAGGGACAAAACAATGTAACAAATGCAAAGAGAAAAATAAAACAAACACCAACACTCCAGCAACATTTAGTACAATCAGCTTCAACCAGTAAGTCTGGCAAGGAAAATGCAAAACATGACGTTGGGGACAGGTAATACCAAGGAAAACTCTGCTCCAGAGCTTACAGCAAGCACAGGTCAAGAGATGACACACTGCATATGCACAGTCATTACAGTCATGAACCAAGACACATGGAAACAGTGACACCTGACACAGATTAGCAAAGTTCCTATGCAGCTCTATTGTGCTACCAAGAGACCTGGAGGTCTGGTGTAGACACAAATCCACCATTTTTATCCAGATGTTTAACACCAGGCATTACAGAAATACTGCTTCGTGCTGCACCATCTTACAGGATCTCTTGGACTGAGATTTCCCAGTTTTGTATTTTATTTTCAGTTTCATCTTCTTTCAGAGGCAGTGGAGAGCATTCAACATCTTAACACCAGGACAGACAAGCACCTTCCATATTCTGAAAAATTTCCTTCTTTACCCACTTCAGGTCTGAAGCAAGGAATGAAGTACTGTAAAAATAACTATTTACTTACAGCAGTTGGAACTGTAAAGGACGTGACACAGGTATTTCTGCTTTGCAATAGTTACAACAACAAGACCTGCCCAGCTTCAAGTTCAAGTTATTAACTTCTGCATCCAAAAAAGTATTTGTTTTCAATAATTTAAATGCAGCCAAAGTGATGCACAGGTGTTATAAGCTTTAGCTACAACCACCTCTGCCTTGTAAACCTAGTGACTGAAGAGCCTCTTCCCCTTGGAAAAACTCCAACATACTCTTGACTTGATAAAGCAAATCTAGACCTTTTTTATTTTTATTTTTTTAAACAATTTGCCAAAACTGGAATGAGAGATAAATAGAAGGCACAACAATTTTGCTTTTTTTTATACAAATACAAACTAAACATGAAAAAAACTCCCTATTTCAATAAAAAATTTCACAAGTTCAGGAAAAGTGTTTGAAGAGTCAAGTTCTAGACATTTAAAACCTATCCCACAATCCAAAATTTCAAAGTGGTAAAGCAGTAGTTCGAATTCCTTGCTGTGATCATGTATCAAAAGGAAAAGATTCTACGGATACCCATTATTCCACTTTTACAGCGCCACAGAGAGAAAGGTGAAAGTCAATTTTTCAAGTGGCAATGTCTCCAGACTGGAGGATGTTCATATGACCCTCAAAGAAACACCACGAGTTTTGCTTTTCTGCCCTTGGAATACTTGCCAAGAACTATGTTTTCCTACAGGCTCTTGAACGCATGCACGTGAAATATTATTCCGCTGACTGCACCCAAATTCAGTAGAAAGAGGGGAAGGGAAAAAAAAAAAAAAAAAACAAAAGAAAAAAGAAAGACATTCCTTTAGGAAAAACCACTGGTACCAAAAAACCAAAAATCAGTCCGTAAGTTTGAGGTGAACAAGAAAATTCAGTTCTTTTCTTTTTAAAATCCACTTTTCCTAAAACGTTGTTCCACAAAGCTGGAATCTGGGACAAGGACTAGAAAAAAATAAATCACAGAACCATAACACAAACAAAAAGGGGCCAAAATAGTATCAAACGTAGCAGTCTATAACAGGCTAGGGCCACATTCCAAGATACCCAAGGCTGAAATTCACAAATCTGCAGGAAAAAGGGTTTGCGCCACCATGTCAACATCCACGATGAATTCACTGGCGTTGCCCGATCCCCCTTCCAGCTCCAAATCCTGGCTTCTGGGACATTCCTCCACGAGGAGGCCCTCGAATCCCACCTCCCAGCCCCCCACGAGTGCCTCCAGGTCCACGGGGTCTGTTATCTCTGCGGTCACCCTCCCTGGCAGCTCGTGTTTTCTTCTCCTCCACGTTCAGGCGCACCTCTCCCCTGAACATGATGGGCTGCAACAGAAGCAGAGAAGGTACTGTCATTAATGAGTCACCAAGAGCTCTTCAAGGTCAAGCAGATTCCTGCAATTTTGTGTCATACCCTCCTCCCCATGAAAGACTGAAGGGTCTTAGGATTACTTACTGAACAGTGGCACCAGCCAAACCATGCATCCAGTCTTAGGGCTTTACTGGAGAAAAAGATGTGAAGGAGTGACCCTTGAAAAGCCATCTCAGGCTTAGCACTGAACATTCTGATGCATCTTAGAAAAGAGCTGGTGTGTAAGCAAGCTCACTGCATGGCTGTGAGGGTACATTCAGAGTCCCTGCCTATCACAGCAGGCAAGCATAGGCACACATTCTGCATTAGCAATCACTGCTGACAGGCTGAGCAGGTACCTCCTGCCTTTGTTAGCAAAATTCTTTTCAGTGTGCACACCAATACAGCTTCTCCTTTCAGCCTCTGACAAACAAGATTCTACTTGTCCATAGAATCAGACTCTCTCTACCTTGTCTTCCTGAAAGCTATTTATACACTTCCTGTGTTCAGCAACCTCCCACTAGAAAAAGGCTCTGTAATGAGCTGCTACAAACTACTTCAGTGACTAAAGACTGCACAGATCTTGGTAATAGGAGAGAAAAAACATCACACCTACTTTAATACGCTCGAAAAAACCTAAAGGGATCAAGTACAATCTCTTCCGCTTAAACACTGTTGTCAACAGACCAAAAACCACTGACTAGAAACTTTTTTAATTACCCTGTTGCTAAGGATCTTCTGAACTGGCTCAGGATCATCAAACACCACAAACCCAAAATTAGGGAGCTTTCCACCACTGTTGATGCGGAGTTCAACAACATTGCCATAGCCTGCAAGAGAAAAGCCAAGTTCTTGGGTCATACATTAGAATGCTCTGTCGTCCATGCCCATGGCTGCAACCCCCAACCCCCAGAAGACAGCAAAACAATCAACTTACTTTGGAAAAAGTCTTTAAGTTCAGATTTATCCACATCATGGGGAAGGTTCCCAACAAACAGCTGATGACTGTCTGGGTATCTCACAATCCGCCTGGTTTCCACATCGCCTTGTTCACCCTCGCGAACTTGAACAGAAAAGCAAAACTGATTTTAGAAAAGTCAGTCCCCATAACAAACAGAAAAACAAGGCATGGTCAGAATTATCACCATTAACAAGAATCAATTCACACTGTCCATCCATTCTTATATTAAAAAAAAAAAA
>VXBI01001677.1:779267-797659 GCA_013397375.1 Toxostoma redivivum
AAAAAAAAAAAGGAAAGCCTTCTACACTAACCAACTGTGTAATGATTTGCTTTTTATCATCTGGCTGAGCCAATCTAGAATTTTTACTTGAGCAAAAATCGCTTGCTTACTGACAAAAAAAAAAAAAAGAAAGATTTTAAAAGCCTTTATTATCACACTGTTTCCCCAAAACCTTTAAGCAACAGAAAACAGCTTTTTAGCTGCTTCTCTTACTTGGCCTCGGACCCCTCTGTGGTGGGATGCTTGTTCGCTGCTCCCTCACTCGCTGATCCCTCTGAGGTCTCTGAGGGGGGGTCTGAGATTCAGGCTTTGCCTCAGGGCGGGGCTGTATAATTCAAAAAGAGTGAACAGTTGGGAGTCAGACAGACATACCAGCAGGTTCAGCTTTTAAGAGCTCACTGTCAAGTTAGTAATAAAAAAAACCCAAAAAAAACAACAAAACAAAAACACAGGAAAAGGTAATAGTTTTTTTCCACCTGTGACTCATGTTGCTTATATGCTAAAAGCAAGCAAGCATTCACATGAAAATTCCCCATTTTCCTCAAAGAGAAAGAATTATTTCTCAACCCAAGAACCAAGGAATAACATCTTCATGAAGTTGATCAGGAATCACAGAATGCTGAAGTCTTTGGGGCCTGGGAAGTCAAACCAGAAGCAAGTAGGTTTCACTCTCCTTTTCCCCCGTCAGCCAGTTTAGTGCTTAAACTTCTCCAGGTGCTGGATTCCTACCTGCGAGACCGGTACTTTCACAACGTGAGGTGGTATTCCTGATACTGGGACAGCCCCACTGGGAGGAAGGTTCTTGCTGGTTACTGATGCCCAGGAAAATGTCTTAAAAAAAAAATAGAGAGAATAATAACAACATAACTATATCTCCTCCTGAAAAATATTATTGATAGGACAGCTAACAGACACAAATTTTAACTTATACTTGAAAATCAGGAGTCAGCCAATAGGAGTTTCCTAACAATTTCCTTCAAATTATTTAAATTCAAAAGACTCAGCATAATGACAGTGGAATCACACTTCTACTCTATTTCTGAATTCCAGAGTTGAAACAAGACACAGCAGTGGCCCAACACCAAGAATCACATCAAAGTTAACCAAAGTATTGGATTCCTGAATCCCAATCTGTCCACTTTTACCTTCCTTAACACTGAGAAGTGACAAAAATCCCCAGGTAAAAATAAAGCTCTGTAAATAGACAGGAGAGCAATACTGATTAAACAATTATCAGAGGAAAGAGAGATCTGCTGTCATTACCCTGGAGTCCTCTTGCACTGCAGGAGCTGGATCAGCAGGAGCTGGAGAAGGACTCTTTTCCACAGTCTCTTCTGGAGCAGATTCCTCTAATACTGGCTCAGACTTCTCTTCCTGCACCTCCGGTTCAGGTTCCTGTTCAGGTTCTGCCTCTGGTTCAGGCTCTGCCTCTGCAGCTGTCTCTTCCAGGTGTTCCTCAATATCATTGCTATTATACAGCAGCACAAAAAGCAGGAAAAAGAGGTGGTATCTTATTTATTCTATTACTGGTGACAAGCAGTGCTAAGAACAAGGGATCTAAATTTTGCATCGGTACGCTATAAAGCAGCAAAAAATAAAAAAATTATTTAAAAAATTCCAGAGTCTCCATGTTCAGCCCAACAGCATTTTGATTTCAGCTGATCAATAAACAGAAATGTTTTGACTGTCAGAAGAAAACTATTAATAGCAATAAATTCATGTGACCTGTTCTACAAGCAGTCTGTTTCACACAACACCTGACTTCATTTATAAATATATTATTACCTGACAGCCTGTTCATAATAAGCACCACTATCATCAGGAACAGCCTCAGGTGTCTGCTGTCTTTCCTCAGGTTCCTCTCCTTCCTCCTCTGATTCTAAATAAGGTTAGAAAAGAAAAAAAACATAAAACATCTTTAGTATAAGGCTCAAACACAAGTCACCTACCACAAAATGCAGGTGAAGTTTCTACCAAAGAGCACAGAGGAAGCACCTTCAGATGTGACACGAAACAGATATTTTTTTTTTATTTCCACTATGACATTGGTTACTCAGTTTTGACTAAGGTTAAAAAATATGTTCCAAATACTTCAGAGAACCAGATTTATAACCTACATTCTGACTGCAACTGCCAGAATAAGTCTTGCAGTTCTTGTAATATAAACAGATTATGCCAGAAAAATAATCACCTGCATGTCACAACTCCTTGCTGGACTGTAAAGAACTACAGGCAAGGAAAAAAACCTACAAGCACATGAAATTTAACAGTGATCTGTCTTCTCCAGCAAGATTTCCTTGGATCAGGGAACAGAACGTTGATATAGATCCAGAACCAAACACCAACAGAACCACCCAAAATTTCTGCTACTTACCCTCTGGAGGCTCAGTATCAGAGTCCCCAAAAACCTCATCCTGGTAGCGGAAGATATCATTGTGGACATAGAACTTGTTTGCAACAGAGCCCTAAAAGCAAATCAAAGGGAAGAACTTAATCAATTACAACAATCCAGTAATGTAAAAGTTGAAATAATGTGAAAACATGAAAGGTTTGAGCAAATTATCCTTCCCACAAGATTAATCCAAATTTGCTTCTTCTTAAGAAAATGATGTTATTTGGGGCAGGAAAACAAAAAAAAAAAAAAAAAAAAAAAAAACCAACTCAAAACANNNAGGAAAAAAAAAAAAAAAAAAAAAAAAAAAAAGACATCACTCCTAGCAAGTCAAGTATGGGTGGAACAAAGGAAAATTGTTGAAGTGCTTTTAATTCCAATAGCTCACAACACTGAAGAAGTGTGAGTGACAAATTCCTGGTGTCTAAAGTATCAATTATCTCCAAGTCATATCGGAAAATAGAGTGATCTTGCTACACTCCTTCTTCACTATTATTTTCAATTCTGTGAACTGCTTTGTTAAAAAAAGTCTATTTAAAAATGCCACTTCAAATGCTAAGTCAGCACTTTATGAACAAGAAAATCTGGAATGCTCATCTTCAAGTTACAGGAAACATTCCTCTCTTTCTACTACTTTTTCAGTAAAAAGACCAGTTTCTGGGATAGCTAATCAGAGAGAACATAATTTTAATATGCTTAAGAAAAAAATGTGTTGCAGTAACCTAGGAGTCCAAAGTCAGGATATTTATAACTGATTTCAATATCCAAGGTTAATGTACAATCATACAGAAGCAGTATAATTCCCAAAGGAATTTTCAGAAAATAACTCCTGAATTTTGTGGCAAGTTACCTTCCCAGTCTAGCCCTTCAGATTACAGCCCTGAGGCAGAGAGAAGCCCCTGGCAGCCCAGCACACCCACCTCAGGAGCGAGCACGAAGGTCTGCATGAACCTGCGCACGGGCTGCATGTTATTGGAGAGCTCCCCCATCACCTGCACCACCACTCCATCGTTGAGGGTGGCGTGGGCATCCACGTGACGGATCTTTGTGTGGCAATCCTTGAAGTTTAGTGACAGCACCTTCTTGTGAATATCCTAGGAAAGAATGGCACATGTGGGTTATGCTGCAGAAACCACTTCTGCCAAATTAACAAATTTCAGAGAAAGCAAAACCATAAAAACTGGTTTAAGATACATTCCCTAACTCTGGAGAGAAAGTTGGCAGGATGATTGTTAAGCTGGCTTTACAAGCAATTTTATATTATGAGCTTTCTATAAAGGAAGCACATTTTGCAAACTATTGCTGTCCACAGTAAAGAGGGGTTTTTTTCTCCCCATTTTTTTTGTTTTACAGAAAACACTTGAACAGGGTAGGGGTGAATCACAGCTGGATACATTTCTCTTCTCAACCATAAAGGTGACAAAATAGAAGGAAAGAACAGCTTTCTTTTTCAAAGTTCTTACAGATTGCCCATAGACTGCATCAGCTGGTTTTCCATTGGAATCCAAGCCACCGTGGACATAGGAAGAGTTCTTTCCATAAAACCTGTTGGAAAGAAGTATTTTAATGCCAAGCTTTGCTGTGTAAGAACACTGAGCCGCTACATTAGAGTGCAGTATGAATAATACACTTTCAAGTTTCCTGTTTGAATAACTAGAACAAAGCCACAAAAATCTCATAATCCTGTTACCAATCTGGGGTGGGGGGAAAACAAAGTTCTCACGTAAGCTGTAGCATTCAGGTGTGTCAGAGACCCAGGCACCAACAACCAAAACCAAAGTCTCATGGGAGCTCATGATTCAATCCCATCATCCCCTTTCTGCACAAGGTCCCCAAAGCAACACCCTGAACATCTGGAATGCTGAAGGCTCCCCCTCAAGGTCTGATTTCAAGCTTGAGCAAGGAGCAACAGGATTGTTTTGCTCTTCTACAGTGTAAAAAAAAATAAAAATCTATTGGAGGTAAATCTTCCTTTCTGTAACTGAGAGGTTACCAGCTGAAATGCCCTAAGCACCATGGTACTGCACTCTGCCACCACATAAAAGACTGGAATGGATTCCATGGCACAGAGTCAACTGTCCTCTGACCCAAAGGGATGAGGTCAGCTGCCCACCTAAATGGAGAAACACTCTGAGTAAGTGTTCTTGAGACTGGAAGGGGGAGGTTTCAGAAACTTTATCTGGCTACTCAAAACACATCAAAACAAAGTGCATCTTCATAAATAAGACTAGTGTAAGGAAAGATACCTGTCAAACCAAACAGGACCCATTTGTTAATATAATGGATTATAGTTTGCTGCATTTCCATAATTTCCTGACTTTCCTTTAAGAAAGCTGGTGTAACTCCCAAGAGAAATCAGCACACAAGCACACAACTTATTCAATGTTTCCTCCTAGTCAGGGGGCATTTTATCAAGGCAAAAACTACAGAAAAACTTGAATAAGTAGTATTTTGCCAACTTCAATTTATATGGATTACAAGCAGAAGTGGCAAGCAGCATTTCAGTTAGAACTAGAATTCAGATATTTAAAGACTTTCTGTAATCTTTATTACCCATCTTTTAACCCAGCAGATCAAAACCAAAAGTAAACCATGCTCAGCATCTTGAATAAATCAGTTTTATAAGTGACCAAATTCAGCAAGCTAAGACACAGTAATAAGATCAGTCACCAATTTTAACACAAAAGCTAATAAATTCACACAGAAAACCAGGTGAAAGTGAAGCAGAGCTTTACCTGTGCAAATAGTCAGGTGCTTGGTTCAGCAGGGTATAGTACTGCCTCACGAATTCCCGCCCGACCAGCAGGGGACTTGGCTTCTCCATCACCATTTCTTTGGTCAACTGAAAACTATGGAAAAAAACAAAAGCTCCATCAAGCACAAGCATTTCAAACGGCTGTTCACATCCTGATTGCATAAGCCACCTAATCACAGCAGAAAGCACGCACCAGCACTGTTTTACCCCTGTAAGCAGTTTAAGCAATGTGTTTTCAGAGTCAGAGTTTTGGTGCCAGGGAAAGGATTCCTGGGTACCAAACCAGAGGTGGGAGAGGCTGCAAGGCCAAGGGAGGTCACCTCATAACCTGCCAGTAGTTATTCATCCCACATATCCTCAGTAAAAAGCAGGTGGCCAGCAAGAAAGGTTCTTCAAGAGGATTTGCTAAGTGGCTAAGACATTTACAGTCGATCCAAATTCTACTTACCTCACTTGACTTCACAATCAGAATTAAAAGTCAGATGTTCTCAGGCAAAGCCTGTGCTACTGTATTAGGGGCATTTTTAGAAGGTCAGAATAAGTCCAATCTACTTTTATCAGCAGCACAGCACTACTTGCTGTGAGTGTCAAGCATGCTGGAGGAATATTACATTATATTAAAATTATTATGCTAGAAACAAACACTGCTCTTCCCCTGCTTCCACCAGTCTCAGAAAGTCACTGCTCACTTAAATTCAAACCACCAGTCAAGTGAACAGCATCAGCCATGCCCAGGGACAAATCCATCTGGGTACCTTCTACCTACCTTCCATGGATCTGTTACAAAAATAAAATCTTTGCAGGTAGGTTACACAATACACACATCTTCAGGACAGGCCAGCCCAAATCAAAGCACATTCCCTTGTTATTAAATACTCAAACACTGTTCAAACTCATTCAAAATAGTTTTAAACTCACAGGGATAAATGCCAATAGCAGGGCATGTTCTTGGTATCAAATACAGAACCAACAGCAGATTTTCTGCTTCACACTCAGTTGGTACCAATCAGTAGAGAATGGAGGCTTAGCAAGCAGTTTTGCTGAAAGAACTGAAAGTTCTTTTTACTGACCCTCAATCTCCTTCACTACACAGCCCTTTTCCCAAACACATGGTATTCAAATTCCATATGCACATTCTCCAGGTGTGATGTGCAAGTCAAAACTAACACTATTCAGCTGAGCCTTCTAAAAAACAATTCAGGAATCATTGATTATTTACCTGCTTTTATTTAATACTGATAATTATAAATAGAGATGAGAAATGGTGGCATCAACAAGTGGGGGAAAAACACAGACTGGATCACAGCCAGAACACAGAATGGGGGGGGGAAAAGGAAGCCAAATTAAGTAGTCTTTTAGCACAGACTAATCCAGATGGAGCCTGCAAACGCTCATGCCAAACCAAGCAAGTCTTAGGACAAGCTTTCTCTTGTCACTACATCCAAGAGCATCCCACATCCTGGGAAAACTGAGTTGCCCACAACCTATCCTTCAAGCATAGCAAAGGGAAAGAAAAAGACTGGCTTTCCCACCCGGCTTGTACTAAGCCCTGTCCCAGTTCATTCAAGGATCTTAAACATTTGATATTTATTTTCAGCGAACTTGTCCTTGAGACACCAAGAACTGACAGCAGAGCTTCAGAAGACAGAGGTGACCAGGTTGGTGTTACTGCAGTGACAATTTCAGACACACAACATACTCAGGGCTGCAAAGGAAGTCACAACCACACTGCTGGATGGACCACAAATCCAAATTAGAAGCTTTAAGCCTCAAAGAGATGAATGTACTTAAAAAGATGCCATGGAAGCTGGTACTATGGGTGAAGCTACATTCAAATGAACCTGGCAAATTTCATATATCTCAATCAATGGTCCAACACCCAACACATGGTAATCAAGGGACAAGGCAATGTTTAGCCACACTGTCAGGACAGCCAGGAAATAGATCCGAGGATGTGATCAGACCCAAACTCCCAGCAGAGGCCAGAATGCACTGCATCCAGCTCTGTTGGAGGAATGCAGCTAAGATTCAAGCCAGAAGATCTAACAGCAGAGCTGTAATTTTGTATACATTGATGTGTTTTGCTCTGCTTTTAATACAGTAACAATTTAGCTCTTTTTAAGTCTAGAATAAATGAGAAATCTCCCCATTCTATTTTAAAACACAGTTTTCCCTAGGTTTAAACACAGGGAAAAAGATCTGGTGGGCTCCAGAGGACGTGTCCATGAATTCCCTCTTTCAGCAGGACATGTATCTATCACCACTACACAAAGAAATGTTACCTACATGATAATGTGCAGAAAAAATAAGACTAAATATGACCTAGAACTTAAAGAGGATTTTTCAAACATTCAGAAGCTTTCAGCTGTTTGAGCATACTTTCAAGATCTAACTATGCAGAAAGGAAGAAATAGTCCATGGCTGGGTCTGGCCCGGCGGAAATGCTCAGATTCTGCATATCACTTTCATTTCAGGAAGGTTCCACCATCTGTGGTTTTGCAGAAGCCTTTGAACTCTAAGTGTAATGTATTACAGATACAGATGTCCAACACCCAGCACAATGTGAGGTGACAAAAACCTCCAGGAGATGAACTCTTGCCTTCTACTGCATGTTAAATGAGATCCCCATAAAATATTATTAGGCAATAAGAAAACACAGCAAAGGTAAAGTACAGCTGAGTGGTGGCTACCACTGCTGACTTCCTCATCCCACTTTGTTTCCTCTTGAGTATCTGAAGCTCTAGGAGCAGGCCAACCCTAAAGCAGTGGGAGATGGCAGACAGACACAACCTGCACTTTTAGCTCCAGTCAGCTTAACTGACAATGCAGGATTTATTTGCTCCACAGGTTAAAAAATTTGCTTCTGTGTTATCAGTTTACAGCCAGGAAGCCAGTCCTACCATATGTACCAAGATTATCATTTGGAGAATGACAGGAGGTACATTTAATTTCTTTGTGAAGATACAGTTTCCCTGGAATTCAAGCTTATTCCTATAGCTGTAAATAGGCAGGTTTTCTATTCAGTTCTGATACATGATGAATTGGCCTCTTCTGAGAATTATGTTCAAGTGCTTCCTAGAACACCAATGGACAAAGCCTGACATTCTCACATTATGGCAAAATCTTCCTGTACCACTCAAATCTCAACAGCTGATTCACCAACAGCTCTTTCAGATTTCTGTTCTTCAGTGAAAGCCCTCACCTGCAATAACCCACAGACAGGTCATCTTCCACGCTGGTCTCAAGAAATATTGGAAGTGAAGTGGCTTGATTAAGTCTGTCATACTTGCATGCTTAAAAATGTACATAAAACCACTTCCCTCCTGCTAAGGGTAAAAAACACCCTATCAGAACTAACTCCTAACATGAAAAGAGGAATTGCTGAGTGCCCAGTTGTTCTCAAGCAAATCTGAAAAGGGAAAAACCTCTACATGACCTAATCAGAGGACAACAATCTGGTTTTACTGCTGCTGCACCTGCGACGTTGCCAGTTGCCATCTGCTCTTGTTCTCCAGCCAGCACAACCTGAATGGTGGAAGACAAGCACCTCCTCAGAGAGTATTTACTCCCCACCTCTCATGAGCAATTTACTACTCCACTATTCCCTGATCCAAGAAAAACCGCTAATACTTTATACTACATTTTTATTGCACAGCACATAATAGCACCAAATGTTTGAACTGTCACTACACTACTCTTGATAAAAGCTTATCCACACATTTTCCTGTCAATTGACATAATGATGAAAGGGTGAAAATTGACAGGAAAAGCCGAAAATCTGATTATTTAAGATCCATTCATAATCATGCATTCATATTATCCCATATGTAAAACAAATTGGATAAGTCAAATTATAACAAGTACACTATAACAATTCTGCAGCATAACTGAGCCCTTTACTTAAGCCAAGGGCTTAGAGGAAGACAAATACCTCCTTTACAGTGGTTATCACCTGGCTGGTGGAAAATTCCACCATCTGTTACAATGTTCCCACTTGGCAGAAAATCAATGTCAGGCACTGAATTTCTAAAATACTGTTATGTAAATTAGAGCCATTTATGTAAATTCCACATTAGCAAATTCAGATTTAGATCCACAAAACCTATTAGTATATTAGTGTTCACAAAAATTGACTCAACACTCACAGCTAGCATTGATTATTGTTTTTTTACCAAACAGAACACAGTGAAAGTAAACTAATCATTGCTGTCCCAACTCAATTCGTTTTGTTTTTTTGTTGATTTCGGTTTTTTAAAGTTTTTGAATCAGAAAAGTTTAGCCTGAACATTGCCTCTACTGGACCTCCTACAAAGAAGTGTGTCTTATGCACATCACAGCATGTCTGAACTCTCAGGACAAACACTTCCAAGACTCATGCAAAAGCCCGTTGGCCTGATGTAACGAGCCAAAGGACCAAAATCCAAATTTCACACTAAAGAGTGTGGCAATTTTTAAACAACTTCTGTCAAGAAAAGTTAGAACTAACAAGAAGACAAGTTAAAATTGATTCAATCTTAACAGGCTCTGATGTGTTTTTAACATTGTTTCTTTGTTCTCCACCATCTTTAATTACCTTTTTCTGACTTGTATTTCAATACAAGGAACCTTCTTAAGAATCCCAAAGTTCCTACAATGCATTCCAGTCCTGACTGGAATATTATACTGCAGTTCATCCCGTCTCCTTTGGCTACTCGAGTGCTACAAGGTGACCATCTGAACGCCACTCCTTCCATCTCTACAAACTGGTGGAGTTTACAGGGTGCCGAAACAGCCATTCAGAATGTCAAACTTTTCACACTCCCTCATTTTGGTATCAGTGAATCCCTTAACTTAAAAAGGCTTTTTGGAAACCGAAGAAGCAGCAGGAGAAACTCACATGGAAAAGAAGTGTCTGTATCCAAGCACAACACACCACAAATGTGGCAAACAGCAATTTTGCTGGAAATTAAAGGTCTGGTCAGTAGTTAATAGGATTGCATAATTAAGTGTCATTTGGGATTTCTCCAAGTTGCTTAGCAACAGGTGAGCATGCTCAAAGCCACAAACCATTTATCTAGATGGAATAACCAGCTCTAGAAGCAGTTACTGCTGCTGTTACAGACAACAAAAAGAAAGTAATGAAGAAAATGCCCAGTTGGCCTCTAAGAGGCATGATACAGACTGAAAGTTTAACAACAAAACAACAAATACAGCTAATTCCAATTCTCCACACATTTTACATGACTAGCATCTGCTCTGCTGCTGACTAAGCAATAAAAAAAAAAAAAAAGAAGACAGGAGGCTGGTACCTGTGTGAACCATGATGAAAACATTAAAGTGAACAATGGAACACAAGCTAAACTTGCACCCCACGGCAAATTCCAGGGCCCATCCCAGCTGGGGATTACTATCATCACACCAGCTGAAAATGCACCTCAAATAAGCAGGCAAATGAAGTCCCAAAACACTAACCTGCTTTAAAAAATAGGTCTCATTACTTGCCTCCCACAGGATGCAGAGGCAGACAATGTCACTGCAGCACAGCCTTGTGTATTTCAGACACAAGCCATTACAGCTGCCTACCTGTAACCAGTTCATCTTTTCTGCCTTTTGACAGATTCAGAGGCAAAGTATTCAGCCTGGAAGAAGTTACCTAGGTCAGCACTATTCCACTTGCCAGGAGGCAAGATGCTTGGTAGCCACGGTTAATGGAAGCTCAATGATGGCATAAGTTATGCAATAAATAAATATTTGAGGATCAAATTGGGACAAGTTTTGATGTTATCAGCACTCAATTCTTACTAGCATCTCCAAGAAACATTGAGATAGTCTGTAAGATGAGTGTATTCACCAGGAGCTTCCAGAAGCAGGCACTTAAGAGCAGTGTGAATGAAGTGTCAGACAGATCATGCAGACAGAGGAGCCTTTAATAATCTTCCAAACCAACACCTAATAAAACATGGATCTAGACTGTCAAACTTAGCACAGCTATTTCTCCTTTCACTTGTGACTCATCTTCACTGTATGACCCACACAACCTACAAAGACAAGCAGGGCCTACATTCATAAGATACTTGAGGTGTTACAGGGAACTAGATCCTAAAAAAATAATCACACAGCAACCAGAATCACCAGGCAAACAGCTTTCTCTGTGCCTAATTATCCAGATGCAGCAGAAAGGCAGAGCAATAACTAAGCCCCTTTTGAAGCTTTGAGACACACTGACAAGGGACTCTCTAGAAAGCCATATATTACACCAACATATGGATAAGAAAAACTAAGTTACAAGATTAACTATTTTCTATCAAATTATCCAAGCAATCCAACAAAATTTAAGCACAATAAAAAAACCCAACGTTTTCATTACAAGATTAAAAAAATAATTCAGAATTACATTCAGCACTGCCTATGCCAGTACCAAAAAATCCCTCTGCTTGGCAGTGGCAGATGGGAAGCCTTACTCAGCAGCAATGCACAGCCCTTCAAACACTGGGAGAATACAAATAAACAAACCAGCAGTTGCTGAAGAGCTGTCAGTGTAGAAGTCTGCCTGTGTTTTTGCTAACAAACCTAAGTGTGATGCACAAGTTGATGGATATGATGGAGTCTGCCATATTTTAGACAAAATTCAGCACTTCTTGTATCCAGCTCTACCAAGTAAGAAAGAGACAAACTGAAGACTTCTAATGCTCTCAGTCAGAATCCAGAAGAAAAGAGATCATTTTGGAGAAATGTTATTTCCAGGGCATTAAGCACAAAAGCAGATTAAAAATATAAAGATTACCTGAAGTGAAAGTTAGTGTAATTGAGATCAGCATCCGTACCCCTACAGTGATGGATGAACATTCATCTAGGTAAGGAAAATTATACCACACACTATTCCTGTGGCTAAGAGCATAAAGTGCCAAAGACAAACAGCAAATTAAGTCCTGCTTATATGAGAAGGAAAAAAAAAATCTAACCCAGAAGAATTTTGAAAACTTGCTATTAAAACTAAGTGATATAATAAGAAATTCTCAACAAGGTGCTTGGGGTTTTTATTCATCCCTCAAAACACTTTGCCTTCCCTAGGTGCTGAGCTTAATTTGGCAAGGGGTTGGGGTTTTTTCCTTCCTTTTTAAAGCAGTTACACCTGGCTTCTAAGTTTCTACTTGATATCACTCCATCATTAATTCTATTCAGCAGTTACCTGCTGTAACATTAAGCTAAGATGATTTGTCCTTAGCCTAACAAGCAACATTTCATATCCTCACAAAAAGAAAGCTCTGTTGCATTTAGCACTACAGAAAAACACATGGCCCCTGTGATTTGACAGAAGTCCAAAAGGAACTCCTCTTCAAAACCTCAGTTCTCTGAAAATTTAAAGACTTGAGAATTCCCAGAAATATTCCCACATTTTTAATAATCCTAAAATCATATTATCCTAAAAGGGTTCTCAAACATGGGTGGAAGACTTGCCTTTCTAACTGAACATATTTCAACTTCATTTACCCCTCAACTAGAAGCAATATTTTTCTGCAAAATTACATTTTAAACACACAAATTTCATCCTAAAAGACAGTAGGATTGTGCTGAATTGTTTGTTTACTCTTTCTTAAATAAGAAAATAAGTCAGCTTTTTGCCGATACTGCTCTCCAGACTACTTAATGATAAAGCAGTTATTTAGACCCTGTGATTTTGCCATTAGAACAGGTTTTGTTTTGACATTCAAGAGCTGCTCCAACATCTCGATGAAGTTGGCAGCAGGTCCAGTCATCTTCTCTTAGGTCTGCAAATTTTCCATTTGGCTCCAGTGCAGCTTCTTAAAGTAAAAAAGCAAAAGTTACTCACCAGCAGTTAGAAGAGGTAGATCAGAACCCTGAGCTACACCAACACTACAGTGAAATTCAAGCTTCATGCCACTCAGATTAGAATCGCCAAGATTAAGATTCAAAATATTTTCTGCATGCCAAGCAACAGACAACTGCAAAGAGAATCAACTCTTTCACCTCTACCCGCTTAGGTCACAGAAGACACTTAAAACTCGATGTATCAGCTGTATCCTGGCACTCAGGACTGACCCCTCACTGTTACATTAAAAACAAACCGAAGCCAGCCCAGCAGCAGCCAGGAAACAGCACTGGGCAGAACAGATGAAAATGAAAGATGGGCACCTGCATTTTCCAGTGCAGTGCTGCACATTTGCCTCAGCAAGGAATCAGGTTTATCACAGATCACTCCTATATAACTGACAGCACCCAGGCTCCTGCTCTGAAAGCAGCACTGCACCAGCCATGTCTTCCTGGAAGAGGTCCAGACTTAATATAGCAAAACTGGGACCTCAAGCCAGTGCAACACTGACTGCCTGCAAAGTTTAAGGAATCTTCTACACTACCTGAGGATCAGACTTCCATTTTTCTTTTTAATTACTCTATGAGGTTGCTTAAGGTTAGCAAGTCTACTAGCAGGTACCCTAGGAAGACAAATAATTACTTCAACTCTGCAGATTTTATATAGGCACCCATTAAAAAAAATACCACCCGGTCTTCTAGAGCAAACCATCACTTTTGGTTTTGGTTTGTTCCAAGCAGAGCAGACTGCAGCCAGCACAGTAACTAGCACCACCCTGCTGAAGTCCTGCTCTGCTTGGATTTCCTCTTTGATTCATCAGTCATCACCTTAGTCAGATAAAAAGGCCTAGGTGCTAACATTAAAAACTAGAATGTTTTCTAATTCAAACATGCCATTTATGCCAGTCCTGTGTGTGCTCTCTCATCAGATCCTAATGCTTTCAGCAGAAATATCAAGATGTATTTAAAGCAACATCACCTTTATTTTCCTTCAGTAAAATGTGTTGCTCTGTATGTTTGCCTTACAATTTGCAAGGTGAAAAATAAAGCTGTGAAACAAAGAATTTGCTGTTTCATTGAGTGTGTAAAGACTCTGTTTAAAATTCAGACGTTCAAACTCCATCAGTTGTGCTGAACTCTACTGATGCTGTTGTGCTAGCAGCAAAGTGAGCAGCAGAGCAGTGGCCTTGCCATCACAGCACAAACAAATCCTCTTGTGTGCTTTTGTTGTTTCTCAGACTGCAAATGCAAGGATTCCCAAGAGAAGATTCTGATGTGCTTGGCACATATAGACGAAGTCTTGTCCACCAGGTTTTCTACTTTAATTATGCTTCCCTGCTTTCAACTTAAGGAATCTACACTTAAAAGAACACAACCTACAAAAATCGGGCAAATTCACACCAGTCAGGAACTGGGGCCAATCTTTACCCCCTGATGTATACAAGATTAAGATTTTAAAAAATACTTATATTTATAAAATTATGATATACATTTGTAAAGGTTCCAGTATTGATTTTTTTTTCCTAACAATCTTTGTACAATTACACTAGCAAGTTTCAGTAGTGCCTTTCAGGCAAACCAGTCCCTGCAACATGTGATGCTGTCAAAGAGGTCGTGAGATCTCCATTATAAAGATAAGGATGTAAGACTTGAAGCATGTGAGTAATTCCAGACAACCTTCAAATTAGCTACATATGTCATCCACTAAGTTTTTTTTTAAAAAAAAAGCAAAAATCTAGACTCACAACTTCACATGATTATATATGTGCCTGAAACACCCAGGAAAGGTGAGTTCAGCTCACAGGATGAGAAGATGCTACCATCAGCATCACAGAGCTATCTAGCAATATGGTTTGGCTTATTCTTCACAGACAGAGAATAGGAAAATAAAAAAGTGAAAATTTCATCGGAGGGAAGAGTATCAGGAAAGGTATGAAATGCCGTTTTTGTCTGTCCACTTCTGCACTTCCCTTTAGGATATCAATCTAATAAGCCTTGTTAGCTAAAAAAAAAAAAATAATCCACACACCCCTCCCCACGTCTGATTTATGGCATCTGGAAGCATCAGTTTCCAAAGCTTGATAGCAGTGTCCAGATTTCCTAAAGCTGTCACTCCTGGCTGTGAGAGCAGGGGCTTGCCAAAAATAGCACACACTGGAAACATGGCGGCTTGCTGCAAATGCTGCTTTCCCCCGATGGTGGAACAAAAAAATTCTTTTTTTGGTAAAGAGTAATTACTATATGCATGCAAGCCTTAACATAGAAAGTCACCAGGTAAGCCCGCTGAGAATTAGGAACACGTTAGAACATCCAACATTAGAAGGTACTGGAAGATGTATCAAAACCTTTTCTCTGGGGTTTCTCTAGCACGTACATCTGGGGCCTTACAGGATGCTGCAAAGTCTCATTACGAGCACTACTTCGCATTTAAATCTTAGCTAATCTCGGATTCAGCCAAGGTCATGCGGTAAACCAGGACTTATCCATGCTCTCCTGCTCGAATTATAACTTCCTCCACCTATAAAGTTACACCAAGGGAGCCACCTCGAGCTGATAGCCAGGTGCGGACCGTGGGAGCACCCAGCACTGCGCCTCAATCCGCACTTACAACTCACTATGGAGCGGGAACACCTCGGGCTTTGAGCGGGCTGCTCCCCGGCCCCACCTGCCCATAACAAAACCCAAAAGCAGAGGGCGAAAAAGCCTCCGAGATTGGAAATCCGAGAACAAAGCTCGACCCGCACACCTCGCCTCGCACAATGCGGGCCCGCGAGCAGCCGATCCCCCGCCGCCCCCCCTGCCCCGCACCGCTCCCGCCGGGAGCTCCGAGGCCGCCGCGGCACCGGCAGGACGGGCGAAGGCTCCGGACACCCACGGGGGCTGCGCGGCCGCGGGTCAGGCGGGAGGGCGCCCGCCACAAAGCGCCGCGGGGACCGGGCGGGACGGAGGGGGGAGGGGGGCGCCGGCAGCACCGTCCCGCACGGCCCGCGGCCTACTGAGAGCCGGAGGCGCCCCGGAGCCGGGGCGGTGCGTGCGGCCCGCGATTTCCCCAGGAAGACGCAGACGCGCCGGCGCCTCCCGCCTCCCCGCGCCCCCCATCCCCCTCACCTGCGGGCAGAGCGGGACGGGAGCGGAGGCGCCGCTTCACCAGAGGGCCCGGCGGACAAGAAGCGCCTCACGCAGCGGCGTGCTCTGCCGCCGGCTACATATATCCGGCGCGCAGCCTACCCCAGCGGGCGTGGCTCAGCCAATCAGAGAGCGGCGCTCGTCTCATTCGGACGCCGATTGGTCCGCAGCCATGAGAAGGCGGGAGGAGAGCTGAGGGGCAGCTCAGGCAGCCAACTATGCGGCAGCACTCCGCGGGGCGGTGAGAGTGACTGACAGGCGGGAAAACCAATGGGCGGTGGGTGATTGCTGATAGATTTGCCCTTTGGCCAATGGGACGACGCTCCCCACGCCAGCAGGCGCGCAAGGCGGCGCGCGCCGGACGCCGCAGTGTGGTTGAGCCGCACTGCAGCGCCCTTGAGAAGGTGCTGGTAAACCCCGTTATGGATGGGGCGGGCCCCGCGCAGAGCGGCGGCCAATGGGAGGACGCAGCGGGCGTTGACGGACAGGCCCCCGCCGCGGCTTTTAAAGGAGCAGGCGGCGGCCACGCGGGGCGGTGTCCCGCGCTCCGCACCGCCCCCTGCTGGAGGGAGGGCGGCGCTAACGTGGCGGCGGGCGCTATGTGCGGGGCCGAGGCCTGCGGACTCCCAGCAGTAAACTGGCAGTGGCCACCCGCCTTGCCTGTGTCTCCACAGGCTGCTCGGAGTTCACCTGGCCCATGCCCCCCCAATGGGGGTGGGCAAAAGGAGCTGCTCACCCAATGCAGCTCCACCACACAGCCACAGCCCCGGCTGCTCTGCAAAGCCGAAGGTGGTGGTCACTGGTGGCCACTGACTCCTGCCCATCCTGGCAGCCTCATCCAGCTGCTGCTTTTCCCTCAGCTTCTGAGCAAAGCAGACTCAACATCATCTACCCCAGAGGAAAAGACAATCCAAGCAGGAGCATTTTCTAACACACCCACAAAGGAGGAGAAAGGCCTGGAAGTTCTCAGATCCTTTAGCTCACCAGCAGGTGCTGGTCCAGGGACCCCAGAGAACAGGAGGGAATGGGAGCAGGCAGTGAGCCAGAGCTAAGCAGCTTCCAGGCAGTCATAGCTTTCCATTTGTTTGTGTCACGTCCCATCCCACATGTATCTATGACATGAAGCACTCAGAGTTATATTTCACCCTATAAAAATGACTTCCTGCCCACCACCACATCCCTGAGCGCTGCCTAAATCCCTCCCTGCCATGCCTTGCAGCAAGAGATAAAGACAGTGGATTGGCATGGGGCCACGCTTGGCATTAATATCTTCCCCCAATACCTCCTGGCTATTTTTAGCCTAAGCCACGCTGCAATCTGCCAGTTCATAAATCAGCACTGCAGACTTTTACAAAGTTTAACGTGAACTCAGTGACCCAGAACAACAGCCCATCCCAAATAAGCTCTGCCAGGGGATCCAGGGCATCTCTCTGCAATAGTCGGGCAGGGAATTCCTCTTTTATAAAACCACAGGTAACAGCAGCAGCATCTTGTGCACCTCCAAAGAAACGCCCTGACCCCCAGCTGGTGTGAGAGAAAACAAGAAACACGCTGGTTACATTCCCTGCTACAGGCTGGGCTTCTCAACAGGAAGACGCTTAAACCCAGCACGTGGTCAGGAGTGTCACACACCTCAGCCCCAGAAGAACCAGCCCTTCTCAGCCCCGATGTGATGTTCTGTCCCTTCTCCAGCTTCCCCGTGAAAACACCCGAGCTGCTCCCGGCCCCCGCCACAGCCTCCTTCACCTCCTCAAGTTTTTCAGAAAAGGGCTCATTTTTTCCTTCAAAGGACCATACAGCCAGGGAAGGGAAAAACAAAACAAAACAAAACATAAAAAAAACCAGACACATCTTCAGAGACCAGCATCCTTCTTCTCAGCCTGCTCTGCACTAGAGACTCCCCCAATCCTCTCGCCCTCAATTTTCAGTCTTCCTGAGCTCTCCCAAGCCAATAAATCTCAAAACCTCAAACGACGGAGAGGAACGAGCTTTCTTTATCATCCCGGCCCTATCTTCATGGCTCTCCCCACCTCCCTCCCTCAGCCATTTCTCCGTGCTGATCCTCAGCCTGGAAGCGAGCAGAGCACCCGTTTATGGGGCACCACATGGACCAGCCAGCATCCCAAGGCTCCCCAGCGCTTTTCCCTGCACCGTCCGTAGCATCCCCGCCTCCCGAGGCCGCGGCCGCGCCACGGGGCCGGGCACGGCCCGCCCCTTCCTCCAGGCCAGCGGGGATCCGGGATCCGGGAGCGCGGCTCCGCCATGCCGGTGGGTGCGGGGGCCTCTCTGGGGCCGGGGGACGTGGCGGGG
>VXBI01001677.1:798078-965404 GCA_013397375.1 Toxostoma redivivum
CCGGATCCTGCAGCTCCCTCAAACTCCAAAGCTTCCCCAGCCCCGCAAGGTTCCCTCAGATCCTGCAGCTTCCCCAAACCTGAAGGCTCCCTCAGCTCCCAGGGATCCCCCAGTCCTCCATGCTCCCCTAGTTCCCCAGGGTTTCCCCAGCCCTCCAAAGCTTTCCTAGCCCACCAAGGTTCCCTCAGATCCTGCAGCTTCCCCAAACCCCAAGGCTCCCCCAGTCTCCCAAGGCTTCCCCAGTCCTGAACTCCCCCAAACCCCAGGCCCCGCCCCCCAGCTCCCAGGGCTTGGACACAGAAAGGCAGCATTGATGGAACCCTCCTTCCCCCCTGACTCCCTCCCCAAAGCACCCAGGGCTTTGGGAAATAAAAACTAAGAAAACAGCAATTACACTGAAAAAAACCCAAATGCGAACCTCCATCCCAAGCTCCTTCCTCGGTCAATGATCCCAAGAGGGTTTTAGCTTCACAGTGGCAGGGGGCACAAGGTGGTTCTGAATAGAAGGAAATATGGATTGCAGGTAACAAATGAACAATAGCTTAACTTTTCTTTTTTGAGGAAAGTAAAAAGCACGTGCAAACAAAGGAAATTAGGACCCATCTGATGCCAAAGGTTGAAGGCAGCGCTTAGTTACAGGCAAACAGCATTTTGTTGACCCAGTGTTGCTCACAAGTAGTGAAGATATCACTGGGGCCCCAGTGGAGGGGAGGGATGAAAAAACAGCACTAATGCTCATTAAATTTCTATTTTGCTTATATTTTTATTATGTTGGGGACCAGAAGCCTTGTAGATGCACAAAGAATTGGATGGGGAAGCACTGAAAACCTCTCAGACTTAAGCTGGGACAGCGAGTAGCTGGAGGAAGGAGATTTGCTTCTCCTTGGCTCCCCTGGACAAGCTGAGTAAGTGCAGCAGAGGCCATGGGGATGGTGATTTGTGCTGACTCTGGAGGTAGCTGCACCATCTCCAAAGGCCTCTCAGGATTATGCTGTGGGGGACAGCACAAGGACACCATAGGGAGGAGTACCAAGAGTTCTCAGTTTTACTAAGGATCCCTTAGTGGGGTGTGTATGGTCCTTTTGGCTTGGAAGGCTTTGAACCCACCTCCCCAAGGAAAAAGGCAGGTGTTGGAGTGCTAATGGTGTATTTCCAGCTGTGCTCTCCCTGACCCCTCAACTGCCTCTTTTCTTTCCAGAAACACGAGTTCTTCGTGGACATGACCTGTGAAGGCTGCTCCAATGCAGTCACCCGTGTCCTGCACAGGCTGGGAGGTGAGTCAGTGCTGGGTGTGGGACAGCCAGCTCTGGGGCAGTGCCCTGGGATCCTCCATCCTGAAAGATAACGCTGTGGGTAAAAGTAGAAAGTTGGAAACTTCTCCTTGCTCTGCTCTGAGCCTGCTCCTTAGCTGGTAACAAGTCACTCGTTTGTTTACAGGTCTGTGACCCTTGGAGAAGTATCAAGGGAGGGAGGAGCTGCCACGGCTGCAGATGGCTCTGAGTCACCAGGGCCTCACCCTGAACCCTCTGGGAAGGACACTGGTAGACCCCTGCTCAGGCTGCCAGAGGGAAGGGAGGTGAATGTCCTGCCTGGCCTTGTTTCCAAGGAGGCCTGGGGTGTCTGTGGTGCTTCCTGAGATTTGTCATCAGCAGTCACAGTGAAGAGCTGCTGAGCAGAGCATTTGGTGGTTGTCTGTATAGCCTATTTTTAATACCACCTGGAAGATTATAACCTATGTCTCCTGTTTGCTGGCATTTCCAAGAGAGAAGGATCTGGCCTGCACTCATCGGTTGTGAGGGAGAACAGCTTCCAGCCACCAAGGCAAAGGCCTTGCAACATCTTCCAGACCCCATTACCAGGCTGTGACAATTGCATTTTCTCTGTGTGTGGTTGTTAGCACTTCCATCACTCTTCAACAGGCTGGCCAGTGTCAGATTCATATGATGATGTGGCAGAGCTCTCAAAGCTGATACATACCTACATGTTTTGTGAAAATACATAACTGGATAGAGACTGCATGTCCACTTCCTCTCACTGGGATGAGAGTGGCTCACCTTTATTAGGTCCCGGGAAATCCACATGGTAAAATGTCTTTTCCCTCCTTTTACTTCCAGCTGTTAGGTGGTACTACCAGTTTAGGCATCTTGTCCTGAGCCTTTCCTAGCCCTATCCACACTAAACCAGAGCACAGACTGAGCTGGATAGAAATGTTAGTGGTTGGTTTGAACTCAGCTTAGCCTGGTTCCTACATGAGTGATTGTGTTGATCCAAGGTGGGGTGAGCAGATTAAAGCAGTTGAGTGACTGTGGTGCTGTGCAGCTAGAGCAGATTTGACTTCCTTCATACCACTGCTGGCAAGACACCAGGTTGGTTTTGCTGGCTGCTGGTGGTATCAGAGTGTGCTGGCAGGAGATAAATGTTTGACTGATGCCCTGGGGAGCACAGATGTGTGAAGGTGAGCTTTCCCTGTGCTTACACCATTTGGCTACTTCTAACTATGCAAAATTTTTTTCCTCATAGGTGTCAGCTTTGATATTGACCTGCCCAACAAGAAGGTGTATATTGACTCAGAGCACAACGTTGACACCCTGTTGGAAACCCTCAAGAAGACTGGAAAGAATGCTTCCTACCTTGGGGAGAAGTCTGCACAGTAGCCTTGCCTGGTGTTAAGAGCTAGGTATATACCAGCTGTATCCAGTGTGGAAGAGAGATATCTGAGGTTTTTCCAGCTCTCCCAGTAAAACAGGCATCTTCCTGGAAAGCACAGATTTAAAAAGACTTGCAGGTCCAGCTTCAGCAAACCCCTCATATCAGAGAAGGAGCTAGAGCACACGCAGGGACCCCTTAGCTGTTCTGCACAGCTTGTGTGATCCCAGCCTTAGGTCTAGGGGAGAGGTACAACACAGCCTCTGTGCCATTCCCAGGTGAACCTAGAGTTTGCCAGAGCATATTGTGCATGAAAGCAAATCCCAAACACACTTAACAGCTGGCCAGAGAGAGTGGTGGGCCCCAGCAATAGCAGGAAGGGTGATGGAAGACAAAGACCCCTTTGGGTGTGTGATGCTGTGGGTTAGCTCTTAGCACAAGGACTTTCAACAGCTGATTCTCTTGATAAGGCTGTTAATCCTCCACTAAACTCACGGACAGAAAAACAGCAGCTCCCTGGCACTCTTCTGGATGTAAAATGTTTGGTTTCAGAATAGCTCCCAGTGCACACATTCCCTGGCCAGCTGTCTACCCTAGTGATAGCCTGATTCTTGCAGCCTGTCAATTTTCCCAGAATTCCAGCATTATGAAGACATGTACAAAACTCTGCTGACTGTAAAATATATTGGCAGATAAGGTTCAATTTCAGTGGAAAAGAATAAAGTGGGAGAAGGCTGCCCACTCACTGCATGTATTGTTCTTTAGTGTGCAAAATTACTACATGGCATCTCCTAAGAATTTATTTCTGTCAGTGGAGCTTTCTGATCTGGTGACATTTTTTTCATGGTCTAGTTGGATCATCACAAATACCCAGCACAGATGTACTGAAACCAGTTCATGCTGATTTAATTCCAGTCAGTAAATTAAATCAGAGATTTAAACCAGCAGGAATTAAACTGATACAAGAAAGAACTGAGCTGATAGTGATGTGCGTGCAATAGATCTGCATTGTTTAATAGGCTGACAGCAGATTTAAAATCCGCAGTTTGTATCATTTAAGCAAGCTCTCGGTGCTTCTTAGAAATGGTTTAAAATCGCAGCTGTAATCAAATAACAACCCCACTTCAACAGGGAGTCATGCTCTGAGCTGATCAGTGCCTCAAATAGTTTTTAATGTATTTCAGTTTCTGTGTATTGACTGCAAGGGCTGTTAAAATTGCAGGGACCTGTGGACTATGTGTCAAGTGCCTGCAGCAAAGGCATTCTCAAATAATGGGAATGTGTCTCTTTTCCTGGCCCAGTTTTCCCATTTCTTTCCTTATATGACATCAAGGCAGCCAGTGAGTCAGTTCAGCTGGCCAGCGTGGCAGAACATTTCTCTGGATGCCTTTGTTTTCCTGTTGCATTTTGACTGAAGCTCTTTGACTTATCCAAGGATCTTAAGACCAAGAACTGAGGAGAGTGGGGAGCTGGGGTGCCTTTGCAAGATCACTTCAGCAGTCAGGCTAAAAATCCACTGAATTTAAATTTTGCACACCACATAGGGAATATTTTTAGGCCTGTCTGTAAGAGGAGGAAGGGGAGTTGCAAACCCTTGGCTGTGATGGATAAATTTCCTTTGGCCCTCTTCCTGCTTGGCCGGCAGAGGGCATCTCTGTATAACGTTATCTCCTATGAGCCTTGGTGTTCTTTTCCCGTCATTTATTCATTTATGTATTTATTTTGCAGGAACTCACACGTGACTTCAGCAAAAAGATGGCTTAACTGTCTGCATGTCTCCCAACTTGCTGTGTCATTTGACCTTTGCCGGATGTTGGAAAGCAGAGGGCTGGTGGGAGGAGACAGCTGGGCCTTGGGTTCTAGAAGTGGAGGGGTCTGAAGAAGGAGGTTGTGTTGTGTTTCTAGTCCCACAGTAAATCAAGGCGTTGCTTTTAACTTTCAGTGCATGTTTGTGTGTCCTGTGTGTCTTTGTACTGCTTTGAGTGGTTTTCTGTGAAAGAGGAGGCTTTTAGGGATGGAAAACTCCCCTTTCCATGCAGGACAGGTCTCCCAGGAAATTGCAATTGTCCTTAAAAGCTGACTGCAACCTCTGCCTGAGGGACCTGTCTCAGGAGAACTGTGCTTGAATGTCACTTAGATTCAGGGAATCTGTATCTTGGAAGTTGTTTTTCCATCACAGAACAAACTTTCCATTTGGGATGCAAGTGCTGGGAAGAAGGGACTTCTGCAGTCCCTGTAAGTCCAGGATAACCAAGTGTCCTTTTGAGCTCGATGTGGCCTTCAGGCACAAGTGTGCAGAAGAGAATGCCTGAGCTGATGAGAAATACAGAAAGGATGGAGGAAGGAGAAGGGTGTGGGCATATCCAAGGTCTCTTATTTCCTGGCCCAGTGACCAGTCTTCTGGACTGTGCTGTTGCTTTCATTTAATTCAGGTTTTCAGCCTAGAAGAGAAATTGCATGTGTGTGTCCCAGTCTGCTGTCTCTTGTTTCACATGGGGGATGTCTCCCACACCTACCACTCACACAGACCTTGTTCTACAAAAAGGAAAAGCAACTAAAGTTTGGAGTAAAATGTTACTTTATATTTTAGATATTTTTTGCAACTAATTCAGATTAGTTTTGACATAATCACAATTTATTCTTTCTTAGAGCAGTTTAGTGTTTCAAAGTCCTTCTTTACCTTTGATCCAAGCATGATTAATTACTGTAGATGCACTTGCAGGGGGCTGGAGAGGCACTTCAAGGAATTTGTTGCAGACACTTTTTATTACTGTTTAAATTAAGGGAAGCTAAAGGCTGCAAGTGTAACATCATGGCTTTATATTCTTGCCTTAAAGTCTCCCCAGTTTGGCAGGAAGTTTCCAGAGCCAAGACCCAGAACCACAGCCTATTTCGGCTTCGTGCACTCAGATGCCTGGTGTGACTCCTCCAGGGTCCTGGGGAGCAAGTGAATCCCTTTCTCTAGACACCTGAGCTGGTGTTTGCCAATCTCAGTTATTATTTATTGCTTTCATCTTCCTCCCAAGCTTGGCCAGTGCCCAGCCAGTGGCTCAGCTCTGGTGGCAGTGGTTGGGGAAGGATGTGTGCTGGCAGCCTGGTGAGGAGCTGGATGGCACAGTGGCCTTGGAGCCAGCAGTCCTTGTGGCACTTGCTGTCTGCCAGGCGGGTGGCAGCGTGATGCCCACACAGGACAACTCCCACTCTGTCTTGCTGAAACCAGACTGCTTGTCCTTGGTGTCTGGGGTGCAGCTTTTGCTGTCCACGCTCCCCTGGCTGCTCTGCTCCCTTTTCCTTGAACTGCTTTGGGTAAAGCCTGCTTATCTCTAGAAAGGTTTCTACCCACAGCCAGCCAGGAGGTTCATGCAGATACCTGAAGCTCCAGCATCCATCTGCAAGGCTGCAATCTCTCAGCTCTCCTCTCTGTTTTTCAGCGTAGGCAGAGAGGCCAGACACTGCTTTAAGGCTCTGGCCTGTTGAGTAATGACACCCTGTGACAGTCCTCACTTTGGACTGTGGGCTGCATTTGGGTTGAATACAGATGGGATAGGGAAGTTAGGGCAGGATGGTTGAGTCTGAACAGAGCTGCAGGCCTGCAGACTGGCTGCCTGAATGGTTTATGGAAGAGCTTTGGGAGAAAAAACAACTTCATACACTAAAAGAATAAGCGAGTCACTACCTAAGCAGAGTTTCTTTGTTCCACCACTGCCCAAACTGCAACATCTTCATTTATCATGTTAGCCTGAATTGTCTGCATCTCACAGATGGATAGGGACCCTGACAAGCCCACACGGATAACGTGGCTACAATATTTTCCACAGGAAACAATATTTCAGACACTGAGGCTGTGAGGCTGTTTTCAGACAAGGAAATGCTCAGTTTGCAGTGCAAACAGGAAAGGGTGGCACTTGGAAAGGGAGCTTTCCTATACCACAGACACCCAGGCTATGCAGGACATCCCAGTGACCTGCTGGAAGAGTGATGTGTCAGCAGGATGAGCAGCAACTGCCCAGGTCCCTGGTGCATTGCCATCCATGAATATGTCGTCCCAGCTGCAGGGAGACTTCACGGCTGGTTTCTTTTTTCTTTTGTTTAATTTCTTCACTTCTGGGTTTTTCAGAAAGGTCTCAGCCCAGCTCCAGCTGAATTGTGAGAATCCACAAACTGCCTCTAGCTGCAGCACCAGTAAGAACTGGGCAAACCCTGAGGGACAGGCTTTAAAAGTTCTTTTGTTTCCCCTGCCTCAAAATGATCTTTTCCCCCGACCCCACTCCAACCTGTTTCCAGCAGACAGCATTTGCTTTTCTCACCCATCTCTGTGTGTTCGCAGCATTGCTGCTGTGCTTCTGGGTGTCATTTTTCACCCAGTGTTACCTTCCCCCACTTTTTAAACAAAAATCTAATTTCAGTGGAAAAGTCTACAGCCTCCAAAGCCCAGTCCTTTATCCACAAAAGAAAAGCCGTGGTTATCCCAGAGCTGCCTTAAGCACCACTGGCTTTTGGGTGATTTCTAATTACCTGATGACAGGCAGGGGATGATTTTAGCCAAAGGAGCAGTTGTACTCAGTCGAACCACCCAGTAAATGAGAGAATTTCCAAAATAGCACCGCAGTCTGCAGAAAGCAGGCAAGGGACAGGAGGTCCCCTCAGTGCTTGCAAATGGTGATTCCTGGTGGCTTGGAGGTAAATTGCTGTGAAATTTCAGGGTGGGAAAGAAGGGTTCAGTTTGCAACAATCTCAGGAATTTCACAGGCGTGGTGTGTCTGGGTGTTAAGAAGAGTGTTACATGGTTACAGGGAGGATTCATTACCAAAAGATGGGGATTTTCTAGTCTTACTGTGCTTTTAAATGCTAAGAAACAACCCAGCCCAGGCTTCCCACCTTGGCTTGCCTGCCTGTTCCCAGCCCAGGCACAGCAGTGGCAGAGCTGGGAGGTGATCAGCACCATGACTGATGGGCTAGTGGGCAGGATCATACCCCCACACTTTGGGGTCAACATCAGTAACACTGCCCTGCACAGCTGCTCTTTGAGCTAAAGCTGTGCAGCTGGCCCTGGAGATTGCCTTGGTCTGGGTGTTCAAAGTCAAAAGCATCACCTGCAGTGGTCAAACATCTCTGCAAGTGATGTGGTCCCTCAGAAGGATTCCAAACTGGCTGGAAAAAGCTTGGTGGGCTCTCTGAACTAAATATATTGGTCTTGAATCTTTTCAATAAGGTCTGCTAAGACTCAGTCTAGCTTGTCATGAAGGCCACAGCTAGGCTGAGATGCCTCTGTGCTGGATGATTTGCAGGGCTGTCCCAATGCAGCACTGACATACAGAGCAATATCAAAGGCCTGGCTGGTTCCCAACTCCCCTGTTGATACATGCAGATTCCCTGAGTGATTATCACAGGCAGCTTTCCACATTGCAGCTTCCAAAGCAGCAAAACACAGAGGGACCTGACAGACTCCCCCTCCAAAACAGGAAAACACACAGGGTTCTGACAGACTCCCCCTCCAAGACTGTGGCAGCATAAATAGAAAAAAAAAAAACCACCCAACAAATCAAACAAACAAAAACCAGGCTTAATTAAGGACTTCAAGAGCAGGAAATGTGCACACGTGTGCTTGCCAGAGCACAAATATTTTCTTTTGGAGCTGCTTTCTCCAAGGGTTCAGTAAGGTGATCGAGGCTGGGTTACAGAGCAAGGGTAGCAAACAGTTCCCAGCCCCTCCGGAAGGCAGCGGCCACAGGGCACTGCTGTTCTGCATCCTTCCCCATCCAAAGCTCCAGGCTTTGGCTTTAGGCTCCCACAGTATAACTGAAGCTATTCAACCATTTGGCTAAAAGCAGATGGGGAGGGAGAGAAAACAAAGTCAAACGAGAGGGAGAAAGGCAGCTTTTGTGCAGCCTCTGTTTGCAAAAGACAGCCCAAGCCCCTTTTGGACTAAGGTTTAATTTATTGAGCTCTGGAGAGCCGAGGTTTACAGCCCCACAGCTGCTGCAGGCAGTGGCAGATTGGGGCAGCAGCAAAGAGTGGGTGGGAGCCAGCTCTGATAAGTGAGCAGCTCCCTCCGAGGGGCTGTGGGATACACAGGACATGAAGCAAGGACCCTGGCTGCTCTGGGGGGTACAGATCTGCCCTCTGACTCTTCTGCTACAAGGGCCTGTTCCAGGTCCCCTGAAGGGATGAGGGAAACTGGTCTGCATAGATGGGAGCCTTCAGCCTGGCCCTTCCTGCTATTGTCCTTCTGCTCATCATGTCTGTTCCTGAGCACCTCCCAAGGCCCTGCTGGGTGCTGCAGAGCCGGGTTCATGTTTCCTCTTCACCAGTCCAGACTAGTGGGTTGCTGTCACTGGGGCAAGACACAGCCAGAAGAGACATCCTGCAGCATTTCAGACTTTTCCACAATTCCCTGCTGGCATGAAATTCCCAGGGCAGGACCATCTCTCTTAGGCCATCTGTGAGCTGCTCACCTATTTTCAACAGATGGGGGTGAAAATGTTAAAACAAAAAACACAACTCATCCCCTTGTAAATGAAAGGAGATGCCTGGATGGAGCAGGAATCCACTGTGTGCAAGTACCCTCCTGCTCCATTTGAGATGGAGCAATTTCCCCCCCTCCAAAGCTCCTGCTGGGCTGTGGGCAGAGCTTGGCCCACAGAAGCCAATGTCAGCAGGGTGCACAATGCCCGACAATGACAACAGGGGCCTCGAGTTTAATCTGTTGTGCACAGCTTCAAAAAACCCCAGCCCACACAGCTATTGTCAGGGTGATCCCACCGATTGCATCACCAGTCTGCTTGGGACACGGGGCTGTCTCCAGGGCTCAGGATGGAGTGCCTGGGGCTGTCCTGGGTTCTGTGGACAAGCAGGGAACAGCCCTGGGGTCCCTGGGGCAGTGTAGAGAGCAGCCCTGGGGTCCCCAGGGTTGTCCCAGGTTCTATGGACAAGCCACACACCAGGCTTGGGCCACTACAAATAAAGTCTTTTGGCTTTTCCCTTGCCTTTGTCAGCTGGTGGATCTGGTTATTATTATTATTATTATTGTATTATTATTATTTTATTATCCCCACAGGCATAGGATATATTGTGGGGATATTTTATATTCCCTCAAAGGGTCTCCCTTTGGTGGAGAAAACTCTGACACCAGCATTTGCGTTTCTATTTCCCTGTGGTTTTTCCTTCCCCTGCATCTGTCCAGTGTTCCATGCTTGTGCCCTCCCAGGAGCAGCCAGCAAAGCAGGCAGCTCAGTGGGAGCGATCCAATTTCCAGGGCAACTGGGACGGGACTGAGTCCAGAGTGTCCTCGACTCACAGAGCCGCTCTTATTTCTCCACAGTTTCCTCTCAGTTTGCTTTCTTAATTCAGCCTGTCCTTTGCCAGGGAAGAGGCCAAAAAAGCAGAGATGTGGCACATCCAGAGTCCTCCCAGCTGGCTTTACAACTGCTGGGGGATTTTTAGCTTTCCAGTTTCAGGAGCAGCCCTCCAAGCTTGCCTCACCCTGAGGTCAAAATATGTCAAAGTATGGTCAAAGCAAGAGCATAGGAAGGCAGGAGGCCAGCTCTGACTCTAAAGGCTTTGTGCTGAGCTTCTCACCAAGCTCAATCCATGTGCTGAAGACATAGATGTGTATCCCCAGGTATGAATCATCATCCTTTGCCACTAGTGCTGGTCACCTCTGCTAGGAACAGCTGCAGATACAAGTCCTGGTGTGTCCAGAGGAAAACCAGAAACATGAAGTTCAGAAATCTCTCAGCAAAGTGTTTCCAGCCCCCTCCTGCCATACCCTTGTTTTCATTCTTCTGAACTGGTCACAATTCCTCCAAACAGGGTCTCAGCATGCCATGGAATGGCACAGGCTCAGCTGCACCCCAGGCCTTGCAAGAAGCCAACAAACCTTCCCTGTGGGCCACCCAGAAATCCAATGTACAGCAGGAGCTGCACTCAGGATAAATGCTGAAGAGCCACTTCGAGGCAAAGGGAGCTGGGCATGAACTGCTCTTTGCCATGGAAAACAATAGGCCCAACCCAGTGCCAGAGGGTTTTAAAATTCATCCCTAGAGCTGGCTAATGCTGAAAACCCCCAGCTGTTATTTCCAGATTTGCAAACCCAACAGAGGAGCAGCCAATTCCTACCAGAGCAGCAAACTTGTCTGTGTGTCTGTGAAAAACTGAAAGCCAGGCATTGCTCCCCACGTCAGCATTGTCCCTCTGTCCCTGGTGGTCTCAGCCTCGCAGCATGTCGGGGACCAGCAGGGAAAGGGTCCCTGTGCCAGCTGCAGTGTGCCCTCCCTGGTTTGCAGGGCAGACCTCGCTGCCAGGCTGGGGGCCAGCAGCTGGAGGCCCTTTCCAGTCATGTCAGGCTGGGGCCATGCTCCAGATGTGGCCATTGGTAGGTGCAAAAAGAGGGAAATGAGGAGGAAATGAGGTCTCACTCCTCCATTTCTTCCAGAGCCCCCAGAAAGTCAGGGAGAGGGATGAACTTTCTGATTCCACTGGAAATGGTTGAACACAGAGAGATTTGGGGAGGGGTCAGAGAAAGAGGTGTCACTTCTTTTCACCCACACTTTCCATCCAGAAGCAGCACAGATTCCCTTGGTAGCACTTGCTATTTCTAGTGCCTTGGAGAAAAACCAGCATGAGTGGCCCAGCCTTGAGAGAGACGGCATCAATGTCAGGCCATGCACACCTCAGGCAGTGAGGACCTCTGTTCTTGGTGGTTGCAGTGGATGATTTTTAAAGGTCTCTTTCAATCCAAATTCTTGTATGGTTCCGGGATTCACCTGAGTTGCCTGGGGGAGAGGAGCAGGAAAGGAGACCTTGGAAACAGGCAGGAGCCAAGTTCCATGAGCAGCTGCCCAGATGCCCTCACTGTCCACAGTTTCATCAGCCTCTGTGTGCATTAGTGAAGGGGACAGATGAACATCCCCATAACAGGTTTGGTGCCTGGATCCAATTGGGTGGCCATCAATAATCCAAAAACACAGTGTAGTCTCCCTCCTCTTTTGCAGCTGAGTACCTCCAGAGGGGCCCAGATAATTCCCCGCTCCATCCCACTCATTGAGAAAGCTGCTGTTTCCTTAATTTCCCAATTCCCACCTTTTCCCTCTACGTGAACAACAGAATATTTTGAATGCTCATGTCATTAAAAATCCACTCCATCCATCCTGGTAGTAAATCCTGGGCAATCTTGCTCCCTGGGGTGACATGGGCAGGCACAGGAGAGAGGATGCAGGGGGTACCTTTGGGCACGTCTGAAGTTAAGGGACTGGGGGTAACATCACCAGTGCTTGTGTCTCATCTCTGCAATTTTCTGGTTAGTCTTTACAGATGCCTATATAATTAATGTTCATTAGCAGTCTCTCAGCAGTATCACACAGGAAAGAGTCCAGTGTTCTCTCTCTCCCACATTTCAGGAAGAATGTTTTCTCTCTGCTTTTCCCATAAAACAGAAGCTTAAAGAGGACTTCTCCGAATCAGATAGGTTTTTTTAAACCATGATTCTGGTTCCTTCATCTCCTTAAACAGCTGCTGATAACATATGCAGGGCATACAGCCTGGGGAAGCACTGTTAATTTTAGCAGCAGGTCCTGAGGGAGGGACCCTGCTCTGGGCCAGGCACAGGATGGAAAGTCACAGCATTTGCTCAGAGCCCCACATGACCTTGCTATTTTGGGGCTACCCACGTCCTACCTTGCCCCAAACCCACAGACACAGAGTGGCATCAGCCCTGAGCCTTCCCACAGCCCAGCTATTCCTGCCCACAGCACTGCTCCTGCCAAACCCTGGCCAAATGGAATGGTGGTTTTTTGAGGGGAAGTAAACAACCTTCAGGGCTAAATTGAGATCCCCAGAACTCATCACACTGAAGCAGTGATGGACAAGGTATTTTCTGCTCACATATGTCTGCTGTATTTTCACCCAACTAAGAGGGTTGTGTCCTCTTGGGTTTCCTTTACTCCTTGGTCAGTGAAATTCCATCAAGTTCCACACAGATGATGCAAATGATTCCTCCACTGACTGGCCCTTGCAAGGGCCTATACATGGCCTTAAAGATCTGATTTGCTCAAGGTAAGAAGATTTTAAGGAACTTGAACTCCCCAGAGTAAAATCCACACTGAACAGGGAAGCTTAGAGATGTTCAAAAGTGCACAGGAGATGATTTGAAAGGAGCCAGCAAGCAGAGATGGTGCGGAGCTCAGTGCTTGCACTTGATGTTAGCCTGGAGTGGTTGTGTTTGTAAATCACAGCCACCAGATGCTAAAATCCCAGAGTGGCTCCCAGCACTGCCCCTACCAGCCCTGCCTGCCTGACCCTACAACCCTTCACACAGCTCCTGCATGACAAGGGTGGCTCAGGCTCACAAGATATCCTGCCCCAAACTTTTGTCAAAAAATATTTCCTACTGTCTCCCCTAGTATATTCTTTGCCAGCTTCTAAGGCTGCCTGTGCCTGGCTAGGGTGGTGTAACCCCAATGGGCAACCAAGCACTAACATAGCTGCTTGCTTTTCCCTCTGTACTCAATCGTTCCAAATGCATATTGCCAAAATCAATCCCATTTTGTCTCCTCTAAGGGACACCCTGTTTATGGAGCCTCCTGCATCCAGCAGTCTGGCTCAGTCGTCTGGTACCTCTCAAGACAGGGCTTGTTCTGAAGTGAGCTCAGCTCGAGCAGAAAGAGTCAGAGCAATAGATAGAAAAATGTGGATTCTCAGGGTGGATCAGTGCAGGCTCAGCCAGGGGTGGCCCAGGCACCTCAGGCCCTGCAAGCACTGTGTCCTGTCTGGATGCAGCCACAGCTCCAGCACAGCTCAGCTCCCACCCAGGGATGCTGTAGCAGCTCATCCAGCAGCTGTGCTGCAGGGGATGTGGCCCCTTGGGATGGCTCTGTCCAGAGCCTTTGCTGGCTTGTGTCACAGCAGGATGAAGGGCTGAGCAGGGCAGGGATGGGGAGGAGCTGGGGCACGGAGCATGCACACACTGAGGTACTGTGATGGAGAGGGGATATTTTCATAGGGTTTTGCCAGCAATGAGGGTTAATAGGAGGACACCAAAGTCCTGTTCTTCAGCTTCCACGGGGAGCTGCTAAGCTTTCCAGGCTTTAACTCATATTCCAGCCTGCCTGTCACCAGTGTGCTTTGCCCTCTCCAAGCCCAGCTTTTCCTCTCTTTGCCTCCAGCAATGCACAAGCCTGGATCGAAAGCAGCCCTCGATTACAGCCCATGTTCTCAGCTGCTGGATCCTGGGGACAGCAAGTTATGCTGAGGACACCAGACCCTGCTGCCTGCTTTGCCTCAGCTGCAGTCCTAATCCATGGCAGCTCTGCCCCATCACTGCTTGGCCCCACTGGACACTCACCAGCCTGACCATTGCATCACATCCCCAAAGGGGAGCCTTGTAAATGGGCTTCCAGCATAGACTTGGCCCAGGAAAAACATGGCTTTCATCCTTTAGATGCAAACTGGTATGGCTGATTAAATTAAAAAGGGTTGTGGGGTAAGTGGCCAACTCATCTGAGAGTCAAGCTTCTCTTAGAGGACCTCACACTCATGACCCAAAAAAAACAAATGCAACTGGCCCCAGAGAGCCTTGAGCACCCCGGAATTTGCCTTTCTGGTCTTTTCCTCACCCATGGTTATTGCCAATCCTTTCCAGATGGCATTTGATATTCTGGGGCTAACACAGATTCACCTGGGTACTCCCATCAAAGCTGCTTCTTAGACTGTTTCTCCATGGAAAAGAGCTGCCACTGCAGCCCAGGAGCTTCCCTCCCCACATGTCCCAGGGGCTTGAGAGTGCATTCCTGTTTATTTCCTCAAGCAGTTCTATTCATATCCTTCAGAAGCTGCCAACCCGCATCTGTCAGGCTCAAGAGGACTCAAAAGTGCATCGTAGGTAAACAGCAGGAGCAAGGTGGGACCACCTGGAGTTAGCAGCA
This sequence comes from Toxostoma redivivum, assembly GCA_013397375.1. Lineage (NCBI taxonomy): Eukaryota > Metazoa > Chordata > Aves > Passeriformes > Mimidae > Toxostoma > Toxostoma redivivum. Next base: position 812,646 of record VXBI01001677.1, read on the forward strand.
CTTCCCTCCTGGAAGTTTTATTTCACCTTCTGCAAGTCACAGGCACAACTACAGCACAAGGTCTCAAGCAACAGCAGAGCTGGGCTGAGACACCCAACTGTAATTCAGGCACACAACATCCCTGTGCCCAAGACAGATATGGAACAGCCCCTTGCAGCAAGGGAGAGGCCTTTTGGAACAGACATTCAGGTTCTTTGGATGCTGTAGGTGTTGGGCTGGGACCAAGCTCAGCCAGGCTGGATGTTCCTGGGAGTTTCAAATGAGCTGAGGACATGTCCTGTCTGCTGGTGCCTAGTGCAATGTCTCCAGACAGGGCTGTGGGGACTCTGCCACAGGGACAGGGTGGGAGGCTACAGCCAGAGGAGTTCTACCCACCAACCTTTCTGGGTGTTCAGATGTGATGCCAAGGAACAGCATCCTGGGCAGTGCAGGGGCAGCTGCAGCACATAGAGCTCCTGTCTTGCACCACAGCTGAGGAAGGTGATGGATTTTATTCCCCTGCTTCTTTGGCCTCAGTTTGGTTTCAGGGAGGACAGACAACAGGCTTCTCCCAAGCCTGCAGCCCCACACATTTCCAAGTGAGTGAGAAGATAATGCAGGGGAAGTTTGAAAGAGGCAGAGAGGAGACCTTCACCGTGGGGCATGGAAGAACCTTCCAACAGAGAGCCCTGGGATAGCTGTGAGAGTCCACACACACCATGGAAAGAACAAGACATCCCACAGTAAGCCTGTCCTGTTTTCTAGCTCTGCAGCCTGTTCCCAAGCCATGACTCACTGCAGAGCCATGCACAGCTGCTTTTCCATCCCCTGCCCTGCTGGCCTCTGGATTACAGCTGAGAATCTGCAATGACATCCACTCTTCCTTCTCCATCTGCTTCTGACCAGCAGCCCAGTGCAGGCAGAAGAGACTGAGTGTCCATCTGCTCCATCTGAACCAGGCATCAGTCCTAGAGCTCAGCTGAGGGACAGTCCCATCCCACTGGGAAGAATTCCTTGCCCCATGTAGGATAAAGACAGCCACTCTCAGGCGTGTTCCAAGGGCACTTTGGGATCATCCTGGTCTGTGCAGATGGTGCTTCCAGTGGCCCTGCATCTGCTTAGTGCAAGCCCAGAAAGCACAGCCCTTCTGCCTCTGATCTGCTGCTGAAATGGAAAAAAACAGAAACCCTCCAGCTGACACACTCCCAGAGAGCAGGAGAGATGGGAAATTCCTGGGATAAGCAGATTCCTCTCTGCTCTGCATTTACTCTCAACTTTTCCTGAGCTGAGTGCTGGACTCCCACCACTGCAGCCATTGACTTCCCCCACACCACCCTGCATCTGTAAGGAGCTCAGCCTTCAGCCACACACCCAGGGATGAAGACTTAGCAAATTACATTCTTGCCATGGTTCCAGGGCATCCTGTTTATTTATATGCACTTTGGGTTCATTGTTTTGCAGCAGCATCCACCAGAAATTAATGCAGACACATGCTCTAGAGAAAAACTCATTAGGGAATCCCTCCCAGAGCAGAGGGAAGGAAAGGCTCCTCACACTGACAGACTTGTGAGCAAGGGACAGCAGGATTATTAATCCACACTTGTATCACTCCTACAGAGCTGCTCACTTGCCTTTTTCTCCATCTCTTACAGCAGAATCGTTCCCCTCTTGGAAAGCACCAGGGTTTTCTCAACTGCACCAGCCCAGATCTGCCCAGCCTGGCGCAAAGCAGGATGAAGAAATTTGGATTTTGAACTGAGGTTAGCTGGAGTTCAAACCTCACCCCTCCAGACCTCTTGGCTTTGCTGTAAAATGAGCTCAGGCCTCAAGGGGTCTTGCCCTGTTTGCTCTTTCCATCGCAGTTTGTGCAGTCACTTGACCTGGGAGTGAATGCTGGGAGCCCTGGGGTTCATCTGCTGTGCCCAGAGCACCCATTGGCACATGGTCAGGAGCCTGAGCTGGACCTGCTGCAGCCCTGCCAGGGTTCCCAGGGCTGAGGAGGCCCCTTGGGCAATCTCCTGCCCATCCAGTGCCCCAGATGGCATAAGACAGCTTTCTAAGTATGTATGAGATCCACTTTTCCTTCTGGCAGCCTGACACCAAATTCTCCTTTTTGATGACCCCACTAAGCCTTACAAGAGTGGAAAGGTCTTTCCAGGACTTCCTTTACAAGCTCTCAGTCATTTCTGAAGCTCTTTAAAGCTGCTGAGTTTAAAGAGCCAGCCAGTTGCTCCAGGCACTTTGTGATCCCCCTCCATCCCACTGCTGATGCCTGGCAGTGTGTCCTTCCCCAGGTGCAGGACCTGGCTGTCCCCACCATGTGCACAATGAGCACCCTCACTCCCAGCCCCCTGGGCTTGCTGGATGAGCTTGGGGGCCATTTCCACATGTGACTGCATCACTGCTTTTTGCTCTCACTCAGACCTAAGGTCTATGCCACCACATCCATAAAGAAATCCCTGCTATAATTATCTCCGTGGCACTATCATTTGTTTAAGCCCTTAGTAGAGGGCTTAACTTCAGGCTACAGTGCAGAGCAATTGCCACGTTGTCAGTTAGAAAACTCGTGGTTTCTTTTCTCTTCTTTTTTTTTTTTTTTTTCCTCTCTAAAATTTTTTCCAGATGTCTTTTTTTTTTTTTTTTTTTCCTTAGGAGAAGAACCAGCAGCGGTACAATTTCAATGCGAGCCGTGACTAATCCACTGCAGAGAGCATTCAACAGCCGTGTTCAACTCCTTGGGTTATGACTCAAGCAAATTAAACTCTGGCTTAGGGGATGTGTGACCTCTGGAGTCAAACTGGACCTACAAGTGGCACTGGGCTGCACCTGGGAGCTACGGACACTTGTGGTGAGAGAACAAGGGGCTCCAGTTGGTTTCATTAGGAGGACCCATGGAGTCTTAGACACCATCATAAATCCAACCTCCACAGGGACTTGGGAGGGTCACGTGGAATATTTACGGGTCTCTGTGAGTGGTATCAACATCCACATATCAGCACCCAGGATGGCTTTGGCTTTGGGAAGTGTAGCCAAGTAAAGAAATGGGTGAAGATGATTTTCTCCTCTTTTTCTTTGCCAACAGCCTCCTGAGCTGCCTGATCATGGAGATTGACCTGTTCGCTGGGAAGTGATGATGGGTTTCCTGAAACCCTCCCCCATTCTTTTCCATCTGTCTTCCCTTTCTGTTCTGTTTATATTTTGTTCCTTGCTGGCCATGGGATGTTTAGTCTTACATCTGATCTCTCACATGCAGCAGAAGTGCTGTGAGGCCAGATGAGGAGTGAGCTGATACAGAGCCACAGACACAAAGGCATCCTACAGAGCAAGGAGCCAGCACAGCCTGGCAGGTCATCCTGTGCAAGTCCCTGTGGTGACATCTAAATCCTCAGCAACATCAGTGGGAAGAGTTAAGCTCCCAGGTCCATGTCTCAGCCCTCTCAAAGATAGCACATAATCAAGAATGAACCCAAACCTCAGGCAGCCAAGACAAAACACGATGTTGAATTTTGCTATGATCTCGGCTGTCCTTCACCAGCATCCACAATCACACTGCTGGTGCCCAGATGTCCTCAGTCCTGCTGGCTACACAAGCTACAATCTTTCCAGCAGCCCCTTGAGAGCAGCCCCAGGGTGAGGTTTGATGCCACAGGAGGATCACCAGCTACAAAGAGCTGGATTTTCCACTGGGCTCAAGACAGCCCTCTATGGCATGGAGATGTTCTTTAGGATACAGCAGCAATTTTTGGCTTATGGCCTCTCCTTTGCAGTGCAGTGTCAAGGCCATGCTGGTGCTGGGGGAACAGATGCACCTGAGATCCTCTCAGCCATGGAGAGAAGCAAGGATAGAGGAGCTGGGTTTTCCCCCTGAGCATAGAGAGGAACAGATAGGAAAACTTGACTCCAAACAGCTTTGCTGCTCAACTGCCTCTGGCTGGGCAGCTGCGCCAGCTGAGTTATGATCTATAAAGTCAAAATAGTGAGTAGTGTCTGAAGAGGTCACCGAATTCAGCTGTCTGGCAATTCTGGCTGTGGGTTTTGTTCAATCAGTCCAGATCTGCTGGATGATAACCACAGCAGAGAGACCAGTCTGCTGAGAGTCACATCTGCCAGCCCAGCATTTCTCTGCCTACTTACAGCATTTCAGATATCCTGCACATTCTCTGGGTCATTCTTTCCCTCTCCCCAAGGCAGCCACAGATACCAGCAATGTTAGGAGACAGGATGGAGAAGCAAAAACTCTCCTGCTTTCCTCTGCATCCCCCTGAGGATGGGAAACACCAGCTCAGGGACTGAGCTACTCCGCTGAGAAATGACAGCATTTAACATTATAATTGCAGCAGGTTGAGGTGTTAGGAGGTGCAAAACCAGGCAGAGAGATGGCGTTCCCCCATCCCCGTGTGCTGTCAGTCCGAGAGAGAAAGAGAACAGCAAACTCATGGCAGCAGTGCAGGCAGCTGCTGTGACAGTGACTGTGCTGGGAGGGCTGCGCTGGGGACAGCTCTGTCCTTGACAGGGACCCTTTGATCTCCAGCTTGATTTCTCTGGTCTATCCTTTGGAGCCAGGCTCAGGGACTGCCCACTGGGAAGCGGAGGAAAGGAAAAGACCAATTTGGAAAGCTAGAGAGGAGGAGGAGGGGGAGAGGCAGAGGGAAACCCAGCCCACCCTTTGGCTTCCTCCTGCCTCCTTCTAAAACTTGCAGATTCCTCCAGCCTGTCCAAGCGCCTGAAGTTCCCTCAGCCGTGCTGCCGGGACTGCGAGGTATGGTCCGAGCTTCGCGTTTGCCTTTGCTGTGCTTTTCCTCCCGATATGGGGGTCCCCAAGCTCCACTAGGGGGGTCCCTGGCCCAGGACCCGCTGTCCCAACCCGGGGAGTGTGTCCAGTGCTGGCAATGTCTCACTCGGGTGGGCAGCTGGACGCTCTCCACCCCAAGGGGTGCATTTAGAGACCCCTCCTGACTTCACCCCTTTCCTCCTCTTTGCAGCATTTCCACTTCTAAACTGTCTCTTGCTCAATTTCGCTGCCAGAGCTTTAATGCTTTGGTGGCATCTGACTGTAAAGGTTTAACTTGTCCTCATTCTTCTCTCTCCTCCCTTTTCCCCTTCTGGGTTTTCAGCTGGTGGGTAGTTGCTTAGCGAGGTCCTTGACACCAAGGTCGGGGCACATCAAACCAGCCTGCAGAGAAAATCAGATCTAGTTAGGAACAGCCCCCACTTCTCCCAGCCTGAGGTGTGTTGGCAGGCGATGTTTTACTCACCAGAGTATCCAGAGGAAGAACAAAAGAGCTGTCGACTTCATGTCAGCGGTTTTATTTTTTTTCAGTGCTGCCGGTCTTATTTCTCCCTTGAAAAAAAAAAAAAAAAACACTCGGCTTTTTGTTCCAAGCAAACTTTGAAAGCCTTTCAAGTCTGCTTGCCGAGCTCTGGCTGATCAACTGTTAGGGATGTGGAGATTGCAGAAGGGGAGGAGCAAAGCTCCTTCGGAGTGTTTTTTTAAATTTTAAAAACTTGGGTTTCGGTCAGGCCCAACTTTAGGTCGATACAGAAGAGACGAGGGCTCGTTTCCTTTAAAGGCAGCCGCTGTCCTTGCCGGCACGGTGACGTGACAATCTAACCCTGCTCTTTGTGTCCCCTCTCTAAGAAAGCTCCACTCTGTTGCATCCAGCCAAAAACAAGGAAGTCCAACCGGTCGGGAGCTGAATTCCCACCCAAACCAAAAGGCAAAGGTTTCAAGTTGGAGTGAAACGGAGGGTACCGGGAATGTCACCAGTATTCCCGACTCCTCAGAGACGACCTTGAAACAGCCCAAAATCTCAGCATCCCTCCAGAAGGACTAAAGTTAATTGCAGCCGTTTGTTAGGGTGGATCAGACGAGTTTTAAGTGGAAAATGAAAGGCTGTTGTGCAGCAGCTAAAGCCAAGCCATTGTCTGCCACATATGCAGGAGCAGGGGTGCGGGCGGTGTTGGGAAGGGGAAGAGCACAAATAAACTTTTCAAACTTTTTTTCAAGCCCTTCTTTCCACAACACTCTGTTCTTCCGTGACTCAGCCCCAGAGGAATGTCGGCTCCCATGGAAACCTTTTCTGGGTCCTCTGGTCCGAGGGATGTCAGGGCTGTTATCGCTGGAGCAGCGGTGGCAGGGCAGGTCCAGGGAATGCTTTGGAGATGGTTTGCATTTTTGCAGGATATTTATCGGACAGTTTATTCTCTGCCTCCTTTGTGGAGCTGTGCGGGATCAGCTGGTTGCACGCCCGGGGGCCGGAGGGACCTCCCGCACCTGGCACAGAACCATCCAGGCTGCTTTTGACACAGCCTTAGGTCCAGCCCACACTAAAGAAAAAAGCTCAGGCAGAACAACAAAATTCTGTCTCGCCTGTCTGCACAGGGCTCATCCATGAGCAGCTGCCTGCAGCCCACGGGTCATCCAGGCACTTTTCTTGGTAGTAATTTAATTATTTTCTAGTATGGATTCAACTTGGAACTTGGAGAAATTATGACAGCTTCAGCACACAGCTGCGATGGGACTGAGTTCTTGCTGTTGTATCAACAAGTCCTGTAAGATCTGGAGCATTTCTGAGCTCACACGTTGCCCAGCCCTCAGCACAGGGAATGGGTTCACACAGCTTTGTGGTGTAGCCCTGTCTTTAGTGACTTTGCATGGGCACATGGGGTAGGGAGATTTTTTCCCCTGCTGTGTTTTACTTGGAGTAAACTTATGTGAGCTAAAGGGAATTTCACCTCCATCTAAACCTTTGCATGGCTTTCTAAACTGCACAGTGCTTGAGAGGGGCCTGTGCAGGTGGCAGGAGCCAGGCTGGCTTTGGCCCTGTTCCCTGCCCTGCTCCCCAGGCACCCAGGGCAGCTGCAGCACATCTGGGTGAGCCAGCACTGAACATGCAGGGACCTGTTCAGCAGGGAGCTTTAAGGGAACTCACGCAAACAACTCTGGCTTCAAATGGAATTCCAGCCTGGGAGTGGCTGCTAAGTAAAGCTCAGAGGGTCTTGCTTGCACAGGGAGGTTAGGGACAGCCCTGGTGTTGTGTCTCTGTCGGGGTCACACTTGGTCACCCATCTGCACCTTGAAAACTGTGGCCCCAGCAAGGTTTGGCAGAATCTTTTTCTGGACCCGCTTGGCCTTCACACGCAGTGTGAGGTGAGGGGATGTCAGACCCTTCAGAGCCTTGGATGAGCAGTGAGCAGAGGGAGGAGGGTGGGTGCAGGAGACCCTGCTGCCAGGCTGGGATGCAGGCAGGAGCTGAGGTTTTGGAGGGTTCTGCCCAGCCACTGCCCATCCCTGCTCCATGGCTGTGGTGGGAGGAGGCAGCAGAGCCCCTCGCCCGGGTTAGCAGGGGTGGCAGCTGGGGTGAGCCCAGTGGCTTTGGGGAGGAGCTGTCAAAGTGGCCAGGCAGAGGCTCCTCCCCACGCTAACGTGGCATCCCGAAAGGCTTACGCAACCCTGGACAGGGCCAGCGCCACATGGACCACACTCCACCGTCCATGGAGCCTCTCCTGGAGGCTGCACCCACCTCGTCAGAGTCCTCTCCCAGCCCACAAAGGTCCCCAGGCTGGGGTCCCCATGGAAGACCCACAGACCCAGTGGCACAGACTCTCCTCTGTGCATCACTGTGGAGTATTTTCCTGTCAGGACAAACTGATGATGGTGCCACAAGCTTGGGGGAGTGTGGTAAAGAGTTCCCCAGAGCAGCTGGCTTTGAATCTGTGGAGGTGCTGAGGGTCAGCCTCAGCCTTCTCTGCACCCCGTGGTTTTCTTCTTCGGGGTTTTGCATGTGAAATGCAATGAGCAGCTGGTGCTGAGGGCCATGCTGGAGAGGTGAACCATTGAGAGGGGTTTGTGGGAGCCCCCAGACTCAGTTTATAGAGCAATTGGGAGCTGAAGTCCCCATGTAGGATGCAAGTGGGATCAGGTGTTAAAAATTCTGCTCAGACCATGGATGTCCTGTTGTCTGCTCAATTCACAGCATTTGAGGGCAGGCCTGAGGAGAGGGTGGTGACCATGGAGCTTCTCTTATTCTATATTCAGCAGCCCTTTCTGTGCTGGTTTCCAGCATCCTACAAGGTGCTGGTATCTGTTGATTCCTTTATGATGCAGAAGGGCCTAAGTCCCTGCTTGCTAAAATCTTTTTCCCTGTTTTTTTCTGTCTAAAATGACCCCTTGGCTGCACCCCCCTTGCTGCCCTCTGCCCTCCATGGGGCTCAAAAAGCAGTGCCAGGCATTCCCAGAGCAGAGCCCCTCAGGGATCCTCCCAAGACCCTCCAGCTAGGGCATGGATGCTGAGCTCATGGTGTGGCCCAGCTCCAAAGAGCATCCTCTTGGATAGCAGGACCATGGTTGCTCCACAAGGAGGGAGACTTGCACAATGAACCACATTATCCTGATGGAACAACCCTGTGTGCAGGGCTCCTGAGCTATTATTTCAGGACTTTTGACCACCAGGCATTCAGGAATGGTCATTTGCAGCCAGGGGCTCACAGACACTGCAATGTCCTCACTGCACAGGCTTTGCCTCCAAAAGATTGTTTTATAATAAATTTGTTTTACCATCTAAGGCACAAGACAGCTCAGCAGAGCTTGTTTGCTCAGACTTTTTCATGCTCCTTCTTCCTCCAAACACAACACTGGCAGCTCCAACTGTCTGCTGGCTCCTAGCAAACATGTAATTCCCTGACCCCACTTACGGCATGCCCAGACTTTGAAATTCAAGGCTTTTTTAAAGCTTGGGGAAATGATCTAAGATGGCTTTGGTGTGGGGTTGTACCACCTTCCACATGTGCATGCACTGCCCTCTCCTCCAGGCTGGGCACTGCCCAATGAGCATCACTGAACCTCAGAGCACCTTCCAAAGCAAACAAGCCCCTGGAAGAAGCCCAGGAGGAGCCTTTACTAGCCAGGGGATACCAGCAAGGGAGGAGATGGCCAGAAACACCTGTACTTTTCCACCTCCCTCCCCAAACAACCCTTCCAGGTGTGAAGAACCAGTGATCTCTGCTGGCAAATGCTGGCAGAGCTCACAGAAGCCTCCAGAACAAATCAAGACGAGGGGAAGGGACAGCTCACACCAAGCAGGAGAGGAGGGAACTGCTCAGCTGGCAAGACAGAGCAAAAGGGCTCATCACTCCTCCTCACAGCTCCTCTGCCACTCCTCAAGCCATCCCCACCACCTCCTCCCAGCCCCCTAACATCCCAAGAAAGCTGCCCTCCATTCCCTGACCCCTACTTTGCACAGACACCCCACTAGAGGCTGGGTGAGGTCCTGAGATTGCAAAGAGGATTTTCCCTGAGTGGCTAAATCTTGCTAAATTAGGAAGCAGAGCCCAGCCTGGTTGGTGTCCTGGCAACACAGGTTTAGGGTGGTTTTATACCCAGAGAGCTCCTGCATGAGGAGAGAAGGATGTAGTGACATTAGATATCCTGGGAGAGAAGGAGAAACCTTGTCTAACATTGTCCCAGCAAATCCCTCTGTCTGCCTGGCCCCAGGGTGGGCTGTGGTGCCCCAGCCCCGCAGGTGGAGCAGAGGAAGGGCAGGTTAGGCAGGGGGACAGGGGGACAGGTGCCCTGGCTGGCAGGAACGAGAACGGGGCTGTTTCAGTGTCCCCGCGGGCGGAAGGGGGCGGGCAGCCCTCGCTGGCAGCAGGGGGATGCCACCCGCATATTAAGCACCCAGCTGAGCTCCTCTCTGCCTTACAGAGCAGCACAGCCCTGCCAAACAGGAACCAGGGGGGACAAGGACACGGGGATGTCACCAGCTGCGTGCTCCTGGCTCACATCACCGCTGTTAGCTGGGCCGCCTCGTCCTACAGACACTGGGGGGTACAAAGGGCTCATCCTTCTGGAGCTCATCTCCCAGCAGGACACAACCCCAGAGTGTCTTGGATCCCTCAAACCCAGTCTGGGGAGCCTCAGGTCTGAGCAGGAAAGGGACAAACAATAGACACCCCAACATTTTGGGGTGCTGGGGATGAGGGACTGGTCTCTGACACCCTTAGGGAGGTCTGTGTCCATGGGGAAAGGGGTTTTCTAAAGGGTTTAATTCTCAAGTGCTCTGTGTCATTGTTTCTCTGTTATCTCTTTCCTTCATCTACTTCCGTATTTCTTCTGATTGATAACTTAAATGATAGAGTTTCATTCCTTGTACCTCGCACTCATATCAGGGGATTTTTAACATTAAAAATGTGGAGGGATTGGTGAAAAAAAAAAGCCTTCAGAGAAGGAAAGAGCCATTTTGATTGTGATTTTCCTAAAGGCATTCAAGAGAGCAACAGACATCTAAACACCACTGTCTCATTTGCAAAATCAAACTATTTTATCTTGGAAACACAATTTGGCCCAAGGTTTTGGCTAGAAGAGCCAGCATGTGGGTCTGTACTACTGAACAGAAAAGGCAGGAAATGGAGAGAACGCCCTTCTTGAAGTGTCTGAGTGCTCAGCCTGGAGCCCAGCGGCACACAGTGGCCTCCTTCCTCATCCCTCCTTTTCCTCTGCTTTATTCAAGGTCTGCTGAAAGATGAGGGCCTGGATTTTTTTCCTTCTCTGCCTGGCAGGCAAAGCCCTGGCAGCGCCGGTAAGTGCAGGAGGCAGCAGAGCCTCTGATGTTGGGGCTGTCCATCTGGAGCAGCCGATGGGGCTTTTCTTTTCTAACAAATAAATTCCTGAGGAATGAGAGACAACTTAAGGCTGGCCCTACTGCTTGTTCCAGTGGGTCACCCCCCTTAGGAGTGTCCTATGGACCCCCCTCATGTGCCTTTTCCTCTGCAGCAGGAGGCTCTGCCTGATGAGACAGAGGTCATCGAAGACCCTACCACAGAGGTAGGTGGTTTTGTCCCTCCTCCTCACCCATCCCCTCAGCACCCACTGCTCTGGAAAGAGCATCTCCAAAGCTCTGGGGAGCCATGGAGGGGGTGCTCTGCCCTCCAGGAGCTGGGGCTGTGCACCCACAGCAGAAACACCAACCTGTTCTGCAGGAGCCCGTGGGAGCTAATCCTGTCCAGGTGGAGGTGGGAGAGTTCGAGGAACCCACGGAGGATGTAGAGGAGATTGTTGCAGAGAGTAAGTCACTCTTCCCCTGCCCTCCACCCAGCAGGCACACTGTCCTCTCCCTGTGTAGGGGAGCTTTAGCCACCCCAAACAGTGAGGGCTCCTTTGGGAAGGGCTGTAGCACAAGGACAATGCCAGCCTGGATGCACATTTAAAGCAAAAGAGGCACATGGCCTCTTCTAGCCCTGGGCTCTCTGTAAGCCTATTTTTGCAACAGAAAAAACATTGGTGTGGCAACAGAAAGGAGTCCAAGACTAGCCCCAGGGCTAACATGGACTTCTGGAAATCCTCACATCTTCCCAGTACAAGAATAGATGCTGGAGGCTGTCCCTGGAAAAGTCTCAGTCTTCCCTCTGTGCTGAGATGCCCTAAGCATCTTGTGGGAAGTGAGGATGTGGCTGGCTCTACTTTGCTCCCCTCCTGCTCCAGACCCCTGCCAGAACCACCACTGCAAGCACGGCAAGGTGTGTGAGGTGGATGACAACAACTCTCCCATGTGTGTGTGCCAGGACCCCTCCAGCTGCCCTGCCACCGCTGGCGTCTTCGAGAAGGTGAGGGCAGGACCTGCTTGGTGGCCCAGGGCAGGGAGGGACCCACACGGGCTTTGCCAGGGATGGTGACACACTGAGTCAGGGTGGCTGGTCCCCATCTAGGGGTGAAGAAGGAGCCATTGCCCACCACAGAAAACAAGTTAAACATCTCATTTGGAGGCTCTCCCTGCCTCTCACAGCATCTCCCCTGCCTGTGCAGGTCTGTGGCACTGACAACAAGACCTACGACTCCTCCTGCCATTTCTTTGCCACCAAGTGCACCTTGGAGGGAACCAAGAAGGGACATAAGCTGCACCTGGACTACATTGGGCCTTGCAAATGTAAGTGTAGCCGCTCCCTCAGACAAGGGGACCCTTAGCTGGGCACAGCCCCCACATTCACAGCCTGATGGAGGGCAAAGGTCCTGGAGCTGAGGTGGGAGGGCACCGGGGCTGCGTGTCCAGGGTGTGGAGCTGCATGTCCAGATGCTGCACTGACCACTGTGTGTGACTTGCAGTCATCCCAGCCTGCCTGGACACAGAGCTGACCGAGTTCCCCCTGCGCATGCGGGACTGGCTCAAGAACGTGCTGATCACTCTGTACGAGCGCGACGAGGACAACAACCTGCTGACCGAGAAGCAAAAGCTCAAGGTGGGGGACAGGGGAAGGGGGCTGGGAGCTCACCCCCACAATGGGGGCCAGCACCTGTCCAGAATGACCTGTGGGATCCCTGTAAAGACCCTCCCAAGGTCACACCTTGCCTCCATTTCCCTGCTGACATTTCCCCCCCGCTCCCACGGCAGGTGAAGAAGATCCATGAGAATGAGAAGCGCCTGGAGGCCGGTGACCACACCGTGGAGCTCCTGGCCCGGGACTTTGAGAAGAACTACAACATGTACATCTTCCCTGTGCACTGGCAGTTTGGGCAGCTGGACCAGCACCCCATTGATGGGTGAGTGCCAGCAGAGCAGGACGAGGGCCCCACCAGAACCATTTCCTGCCTAAGGACCAGGGGGTCCTTTGACAGTAGAAGGTGTCAAGGCAGGCTGGAAATGAGACACAAGTGGCTGGTGGCAGAGGTTGTGGCAAACCAGGCTGTGGTAGAGGCACCTTTACCTCCTGCAAACTGCTCTTCTGCAGGAAGAGGGGCCTCCCCCAGCCCCAGCTGCTCCCACCTCCCTTGGGTATGGAGTTTCTCTCTTCTCAGATTTACTGTTCTATGATAGTGCCCTAAAATATCTTAGTCCAAAGGCCCTGGGATAACTTCAGCAGCTGAGATAGCAGCTGCTGGCTTAGCTGTGGGCTACAGATGGGCATGAGAATGATCACACACTGTGGGGTGGGGGCAGCTGGCAGGGACCCCAGCTGGTGGCTATTTTGTGACCAGCAAAATCACGAATCAAAATTTTGTGATCTGCAAAGGCAGATACCAGTCCTTGACCCTTGTGACACTCAGTGGCTGATACTGAGAGGGCACTGGGACAACATCTAAACCAGAGAGCTGGGGCCAGCATCTTCTGTGCTGTGACAGTGTGGTCACCTTGGCAGGTACCTGTCCCACACCGAGCTGGCCCCGCTGCGTGCTCCCCTGATCCCCATGGAGCACTGCACCACTCGCTTCTTCGAGGCCTGTGACCTGGACAATGACAAGTACATCGCCCTGGAGGAGTGGGCCAGCTGCTTTGGCATCAAGGAGCGTAAGTGCTGAGGAGGGCAGGAATGGAATGGGGGTGAGGGGAGACTGGGGAGCACCCCCAGAACCCCCACCGTGGGTGAAGCAATGCATTACCGCCAGCCCTGGGTGAGGGGAAGCAGAGGGAGAGGGAAAGGATACAGGAACAGTGGGACCTCCTAACTTTGTCCCTCTCTTTTCCTTCCACAGAGGACATAGACAAGGATCTCGTGATCTAAACGCTCACCTTCCTGCTCTGCTGCCAACTTTATCATATTTTAACCTTCCCACTTCCTTTGGTTTTTTAAACTGCTTTTGTTTTGTTTTGTTTTTCCCTGGGAACAAGGTGCTAATATAGGTCTAAACGTAAGTAGTGAACGGTGCTAAAAGAAATAACAGTCCTGTTCATAGCCTTATCTATTACCACTAGATTACTCACCCAGCTGTTTCCACATGTTCTTACTAGCCTTTTCTCTCTCCGACGTGTCTTTACCGCTGATTGTTCCTGTGCTAAATATCCGCTCTGCCTCACCATCCGCTCTCGGATCGACTTCTCTTAACTTCTCACTAACAGCACGTTCCTGGACACGTCAGACACAAAACCCTCTCAGCTGATTCACCGCCCCGGCCACAGATGCCAGCGAGGGAAGGCAGAGCCAGAGGATGTAGGAGGATTGGGTTCTCTAGCAGAGCAGCTGCAGGTGGCATTGTGGCCACCCAGCTTGTGGTAGGAAGGATGGAGAGGGGTGAGAAAGAGAGTGGTAGGATTTTGGTTTCCTTTTTATTGTTCTTTCCTCTCCCATTCCCAGGGCTTGAATTTAGCAGATGTTGGGCACAAAAAAAAAAAAAAAAAAAAAAAAAAAAAAAAAAAAAAAAAAAAAAAAAAAACAAAAAAGGGAAAAAAATAAAAAAACCCCAAAAAAGGCAAAGAANAAAAAAAAAAAAAAAAAAAAAAAAAAAAAAAAAAAATTAAATTGAACAAGTGAACAGGGAAGCGCACAGAATTTAAAACAAATGAGATGAAATTATTCCCATCCTGTAAAATCCTCTTGAATAATAAAGGTTTGAAAGTGCTACATGCTTCACCATCACTCAATGACCACACTCCTGTCATGTTTTCTGTGCGAGATGGGGTGTGGCCGCCTGTTCCCCGGGGTGTGTGTGGCTCGCCGTGATGTTGTGATTCAGCTGCAGGTGAGATAAAGCTCTTGGCTCTCCCCAAATCACAGTGCCCTTAAGAACTTCCCACCCCTCTGCCTTGGCTGTGCTTAAATTCCAGCCCTGCTCTCCCAGGGAAGCTGTGTCAGACTTCGAAGGGATAATTCTGCCCAGAAAGTGGCATTTGCCACATGCTCGAGGGAAAGGCTCTAATATTTTTTTTCTTGTTGTGGGTTTAAAGGATGCATAGGATGAAAGGGAGAAGGTATTTGGATTTTGCTCTATAAGAGAGGGTCCTGTCAGGAGCAAAGTGATGGCTTAATCTCACAGGCTGAGAACTCTTTTTTTACCTTTGAATGTTCCCTGTGCCTTATATTATTAAATTCCTGCCACAGTGTGAGCAACTCGATGAGTCTCTGTAATAAAAAATACTGATTTGAAACACTGACAATAAACCAGCCTGCAATGTTACTCTGTTTCATCCCATCCTGGTAAGAGGGACTGCCCCCTCAACACCAACCTCATGCACAGGTTCAAGCTGTTACCTAGCCTCAAAAAAAGTTCTGGTCCAAGGTAAGCTGAGGTGCTTCTGCCCATTCCAGCCCATCACTGTAAAGGGCTTCGGGAATAGTTGATGGGTAACATGTGGGCAGAAATGGGGTCACTGCAGCAGCCAGCACAGACACTCCTATGGCTCTCAGGCCTTTGCTTTCATCAGCAATAAAATCTCTGGGAAAGGAAAAAAGGCACAACAGTAGGAAAATAAACACCCCATCAGCATGGGCCAAAAATAGCCAAGTTGCAAGAGCTCTGGCTCAGCTGTGAGGTCCCTGTTGACAGCCCCTGTGGGATGTGCTGTGCTCCCAGCAGAGCTGTCGGGTCAGACCCTGCACAGGGTCACTCCTGACTGCAGAGCCCTGGGCAGATCCCACAGTGCAGTCACTCTGTATTGCCAAGGTGTTGGACCCCAGTGGGAAAGCTGTTGCCCAGTGGGGCCAGTGAGAGTTTTCCACCCCTGCCTTGAAGCACAGCACCCATTCCACTTGGCCACACCACTTCCCTGGGCTATTGGCCAAAGGGGGGTTCTTAATGGAGACACAGTGAATGCCTCCCCACCATGGGAGCAGCTGCTACAAACAGGCAGACACAGAGAGGGGCACCACTGCCCATGACCCCTGCAGGAGCCAGCTGGATGTGACCCAGCTCCAGGCCTGGAGAGCTGTTGAGAGAAGGTTTGGGCAGGGGAGAGGGCTGGAAGACAGGCAGGGGCTGGAGGAGATCGGCCATCCTGCGCAAACCTGCTCTCAGTCACCCGCTCTCAGCCAGAAACCCTCCCTCCATTCCCTATGAGGTGCAGCTGCATTCCTTCCAGCTCAGCCCTCCTACCACTGCCAGACAGGCACGGGAGCTTGGGTCCAGTGCAAGGGAAGGCTTTCCAGCCCTCCTCTCCCCTGCCTTCCCCTCTGGTGCACAGGTCAGCTCTAAGTCCCAGCAAGCTTGGGAAAGCCAGCAGCAGAGCTGGTTATCACAGCTCTGGAAGGTGCAGTGATCCGTCTCCAAGGCTACGTCCCATCCTATGGGACAGCACTCATGTCCTATCAGTCTGGCAGAGCCCAAAGGAGCCAGCCCAGTGCTATAACGAAGTGCAGCTGCCTTGGCTTTAACTGAGCATCAGAATGAGCTCAGTTGAGGCTCAGAGCGAGCCCCAGGTTGAAGCTGGGGCTCTCTTAACCCTTCAAAGGTCACAGCCTGAAATATCAAGTGGCTGGAATTTTACTGCCTTGGGGCAAATGCCATACAAGGGGTTATGTCAGGACTTGAGGAATAAGCTGGCCTCTTTGAGCTTTCAGACCCAGACAGTCAGCAAGAGTGGAACAGAACAGCCCTTTCCCTGTTAGAGCTGAAATGGAGCCTTCCCGTGCCTGCACAGCAGTAAAGAAAACTTGCCTGTACTTTCCGAGTGGAAATTCTCCCTGTGGTTTGTGCTGACTGAGGACACAGTTTGCAAACCCAAAAAAAAAAAAAAACCGAAATAGAAAAATAACAGACAGATCTGGATCCAAAACCAGCACCAGCCTGACCCAAGTGCTACAGTGCATCTGCAGAGATGGTTCCTTTTGGTGCAGTTACTCACTGAGCCATGTCCTGCATTCAAGACAGGAAAAATGGGGCAGACAAAGATTTCTGTAGAGATTTGTGCTGTCCTGTCTGTTTTCCTAACCCTTACTTTTATAAGAGAAACAAACTGTGGCATAAATATTGCATTAAGGTTTGTGGCTTAAATGTACAAAATACAAGTGATGAAAGAGGTGACAAGCAGGGATCACCATGACTACTGCTGTCACACACCTGGAAACAGCCTGGACTCAGAGCCTCACTGTTTGCACGGTGTAGCTGCATCTGGAACTGCTTCTACTCTAACACTGACACTGGAAACCCATGGAATTATACCCATCCTACAGCACAGAATCATGGAATCACAGAAAATTCTGAGTTGGAAGGGACACACAAGGATCTCTGAGTCCAATTTCTGTGACAGGACAACCCCAAGAATTATGCCATATGCCTGAGAGCATTGTCCAAAGGCTTCTTAAAATCAGGCAAGCACTGTGGCCACTTCCCTTGGGAACCTCTTCTGGTGCCCAACACCCTCTGGATATTTGATAATATCCAATCTAAGCCTCCCCTGACACAGCTTCACATCATTTCCTCAGGCTCCATGTGTGAAGGCTGGTGTTTCACACAGGTTCAAGTCCAATCAGCTAAAATCAGCCCTGCAAAGGAAAACTGAACCGTGTAACTGAGGGCTTTGACACGTGTTCAGGTACCCAGGGTGGTGGGGTTGATGGAGTTACCATGGGAATCTCACAAACAGGTCTCTCTCTCACAGCAGTTCAAGCACACCCAGAATTGCTGCTGAGGGGGATCTTATCATGGGTCTGGCATGGAGAATGTCCCCAAGTGCAGGATCACCTCCACCCCTCTTCCCTGCTCAGGCTTGAGGAGCAGCTTCCAAACTGCCCATACCCACTGCAGAGCATCCTTTTGGCTTAAAATCTCACATATTTCAAAGATGGACGAATTCAGTAAAATCTTGCCCAGCCTCCAGCGAAGAGACAATGCCGGGGGAAACACTTGGAAAGACACATCTCCCTGCGGCCGGGAGGGCAGAGGGGAAGGAAGCAAGCAGTCCTCTGCCCCCTGAAACTGTGAGAGGAGCGTCTCTCCTTCCTCCTCGTCCTGCTCCTCCCCCGNTTCTACATCCTTTAGATACAAAACAGTTGATCAAGTCTGATACTAAGTTTGCCACTCTGAACCTCATGACTCAATGAGAGGGTCTTCCTTACCCTTTGCACTCTCATGCTTTTGTGTCTCTGGTCTCCAAGAAAATCCTTTTAAGATGATTTTGGTCAATTTCCCTCTGTATGCTTCATCCACATAGGAAGTGATAGAGTGGATGTTGCCCATCAAACTCTGTGAAGCTGCAGTTTCACAAACTTACATTCAAACTTGCTTTTGCTGATACCTTTGTCAGTGACTCTTTAAGTGACCTAAGCCACTTATTCACGACACCATCCCATCTCACCCAGAGGTGACTGAGCCCTCCCAGCCCTTCTGGAGCACAGACCATTTTGCAGTCTAAAGAAGTCATGGCTTATATGATCCCAAGCTTTGTGTTTTGCAGCTCCATCTCTTTTTCTCAGTACCATTCCCTCTAATTTTTGAACCTACTGGCTGGTCTTAACTTGATTCGATGGGGCATAAAACCACAGCCACAGCGTTCCTCCAGGTGGCCTGAGGACAGAGACAGGATGCAGACAGACAGACAGACTACTACTTCATGCACAGTGATGCTGAATTCTAACAGGAGCTGGGCTTGGTCTGATGCTCTGGTGCCAAGGTAATTGCACAGTAAATAATTATTTGTGTCAGGGTTTGTCCAGTTTCTGCACTGCTCATGAAGAACTTCCATTACTTTCTATTTTATGTCCTACCACATAAACCAGGGCCATTTCGCAACTGAGCCCACTTTTTCTCAGGCTCAGTATTATGCTCCTAATCNGGCCGGGGATGGAGCCGGGCGCTGCGGAGGCTCTGCCGGAGCGGAGAGGGGCGGGCAGGTGGGCAGGAGAGACCCGCTCCCCCATCCCTCAGCTGAGGGCTCTGCCCTTCGCAGCGGAGCGGCTCAGAGCCCTGGTCCCTTTAGGGCTACGTTCCCACCGCACTTGGCTACCCCATCCCATCCCATCCCATCCCATCCCATCCCATCNCAAACTTGCTTTTGCTGATACCTTTGTCAGTGACTCTTTAAGTGACCTAAGCCACTTATTCACGACACCATCCCATCTCACCCAGAGGTGACTGAGCCCTCCCAGCCCTTCTGGAGCACAGACCATTTTGCAGTCTAAAGAAGTCATGGCTTATATGATCCCAAGCTTTGTGTTTTGCAGCTCCATCTCTTTTTCTCAGTACCATTCCCTCTAATTTTTGAACCTACTGGCTGGTCTTAACTTGATTCGATGGGGCATAAAACCACAGCCACAGCGTTCCTCCAGGTGGCCTGAGGACAGAGACAGGATGCAGACAGACAGACAGACTACTACTTCATGCACAGTGATGCTGAATTCTAACAGGAGCTGGGCTTGGTCTGATGCTCTGGTGCCAAGGTAATTGCACAGTAAATAATTATTTGTGTCAGGGTTTGTCCAGTTTCTGCACTGCTCATGAAGAACTTCCATTACTTTCTATTTTATGTCCTACCACATAAACCAGGGCCATTTCGCAACTGAGCCCACTTTTTCTCAGGCTCAGTATTATGCTCCTAATCAAAGAAACGCTGGTTCTGTGTTTCTTGGGAAACAGCTCGCCCCAGGACAGGATTTTTATGTGCATTCCCTACATTTTTCTAAATTTCATATTCCTTTTGATTGCTACTCCATCTGGATTTGAGAGACTGTACAAGTCTCTTGTTATTTCTTGTCCAAACACCTCACTGATCACCTTTACTGCCTGGGTTTTGGAGACTCTGCTGCCGTCAGCTCTGGGGCCAAAATTCTCCGTGCACAAAGCCAAGCCTGACCGCACCTGATGGTGACTGTCTGCGGCTGCCCAGGGCAGTCGTGGCACCACAACCATGCCTGGCAGGACAGTTCCTGGTGGCTGGGGCTGTACCTGACACTCACAGGGCTTTTCACAGCCAGGAGCAGTGTAAAACCACCACTGGACTCCTACACTGAGCATCCAGTGCTGACCAGCCATGTAATGCATTTCCTTCCCATGAAATGAAGGATCTCCTGGAAACTGGAGGCTCTTTCCCCTCCAACACTAATGTCCCCAGAAGAGCTGCTTTGGCTCGCAAGTGCCTGAACTGGATGCAGTCTGGAAGCTGGGTTAATATCTGGGTCAAGTATCACCACTTGTTTGCTCTGCTCCTTCTCCCTGAAGCATCTGCTATTGAGTGCAGAGATGAGTCAGGGCAGACCTTTGGTCTGACCCAGTCCTGCTGCTCTTCTGCACTAACCACACCTGCAATCATGCCCTGTCTGCTTGGGCTTGAGCAGCACCATTCATCCTGCAGGATTCCTGTTGTTTCCTCCTGGTCATGGTGTCCTTAATGAAAACCTTACCTTATCTTCCATCAGTTGATTCCCCCATTACTTGTGAGCCAACTCCAGGTTTTAGCTCTGGTGTGGATTTTCATGCCCTTCAAAGAGCCGTTCCCTATTCTGAGCACTGCCCACATGCTGTCTGTTTGGTGAGCCTTTATCATGCTCCACAGGAATAATTTCCTTTTCCTTTACAGTTTGCTCATCCAAGAATATTTTACTTAACATGCCTTGTTTGCATCCTTCTCCTTTGCCTGGCAGCTGGCATCAGATGAACTACCTGTGGCAGGAAGAAACATGCTGTAATAATCAGAGGGGAAATCTGGAGGGCTCCTCATCAGAGGCAGATGCCCATATCCCTTGCACATTCACTATAACACAGAGCCTGTGCATACAGATGTTCTCAAGCCAGTGCTGGCAAACTTCAAGCCCTGGCCATGGAAACTCATTTCCCCTGGAGATCTTGGCATGGTGGACAGACTGGAAGGAGAATGAATTTCCCTCTCTGTATGCAAAGGGCAAAAGAGGATGGGAAGAGGAGACCGTCCCCCTCTCCTTGGCTGCCTCTGCCTAAAAACTGGCAGGGATGAAAGTGCTGCACCTAGAGCTCACACCTACTACCCCCTGCCCGTGCTGCCCACAGGGGCAGCCTCCAGGGAGGAGAACACGGGTGGGAGCCAAGCAGCCCCCACAGCCCTCAGCACTCCCACACCACTGTGTCCATCCCTGCTCCCACCACCTCCAGACCCCATCACCACCATGCTCTGCAATGACCCCCTGGCAGACCCAGTCATCCTACTCTGCATGGCTTCTCTCCCCAAGGATGCTTGAAAAGCCAAATGTTAGCTGAGGAGGAACTGCTTTGGAAGGGAGCTGGGCTGGGGTGTCAGGGCACACCTCGCTGCTCCAGCAAGCCCCCCTTGCACAGCCCCAAGCTGGGGGCTCTGCTGAGGGCTCCCCTTCTCCTCCATGCTGGAGCTGTGGCTGCCTTCCCTGCCTCTCGCCTCCAGCCGTGCCTTTAACATGTGTGGGCAAACCCAGGTTCCTGAATGCAACTCGGTTCAAGGCAAAGGTGTTGGGGCACGTTCTGTTTGGGAGAGGAGGAATGATTGAATTTCTGGGGAAAGGCCAGCCCTGGACTGCCAATGCTGGGAGAGGCCAGGCTTCCTGATCCAGCCCTGTCTGGGAAGGCTTGTGAATGGACCCAGGGAGGAGGCAGCGAGGGATGGAATCGGCTCTGCTTGGCAGCCACAGGGACAGAGGAAACAAGATGGGGTTGAGACATGCCCCTGCTGCAAAAGGTTCCTTCTGTGAGGGTGCCAAAGCATCTGTGAAGAGAGTGAATGAACCTGCCTTGGCATCCTTGCTCCTTTGTAAATGTTTCCTCTTTCCATCCAGGTGGGAGAGCAAAAATCTTCCCCTTCCATGCAGACCAAACCGAGACCACATGGCAGAGCCATGCTTCACACACACGTGTGCACACCCACGCACAAACAGAGGTTCCTGGGTTATCTGACAAGTTTCTACTTCTTCTTCCATGTTCTGTTCCCTCTCTTGCTTCTCCCTGGACTCAGCTCATCCTTGCACAGCTCCTTCCATCCCAGTGAGTTAAGCTGAGAGTGAAGCTGAGTCCAGGTGGTTCTGACTCTTCCCAGCCCCACGGGCACCACACCAGCCCCACAGAGAACAGGAGTGGGGCTTGTTAACTCAAGAGACAACTCTTGGTGGGTGGGTGCCTCTGGATGGGAGTCATCCATTCAAACCCTGTTGCCAGCCAAACCCCATGTCCTCTGCACTCCCTCTCCCTGCCTCCATCCCATCCCAGCAAACAGCTCCTCAGGTCCCCACACAGGGCTGGAGAGCCTGTCTGAGCTTCTCTGAGCACCTCAGGACTGCTTTGTCTCTGCCCACTTTCTATCCTGCCTTCTCCAGAATCCACCAGACTTCCCAGGAAATGCTGGAAGGGATTTTCTGCCTCTCTGCTGGGGTTTCCGGAAGCCAGAGAAACCTCCTACATATCTCCGGATCTAAATCACCAGAGACATGCCATGGCCAGCAGCCACCCCAGCAATACCCCCATCCCTCTGGAGTGAAGTCAACCTTCCCCCAGAGCTAAACAGGAGGCTCTGCTCCCCACCTTCTTGGCAAGCCCATTGCTCACCCACAGGGGAATATCAGCCTTCATTCTCCTGGCCCCATCAGTCTCTCCTTCCCCTCTCAGTCTCAGGTGTTGGGAAAGAGCAGGCACTGATCTCTCAGCACATTTTCCTACCAGGACCTTGCCTGTGACCTCTGCCTAGAGACCTAGGAGCAAAGCTGAAAAACATGGGCACAAATTGAAGGGTCTCAGCTTTCCAGCTGAGTTGATTCATATGCAGGCACCTCAGGAATGGGAGGATGAGCTGTGGGGTTCAGCTCTTATCTGAGTACTTTGAGCTTGACCCTGCACTGCTGAAGAAGAGATGGTTAGATTTCTTGTAGATTATTTAGGGTATCAGAAGTAGCCCGGCAACATTTTTCTTCCTTGCAGAACTCAGAATTAAGCCATGTGATGCTTTGGGAGTGTTGAAATTATGATCACACAGGTGATCATTGAAGAAAACCACCCAAAACCTCCACTGACATCTACTAATTTCCAGTTTTTCTCATTTCCAGTGTCTCCCATTTCTCCTGACTCTGATGATGATAAGCATGATTCCAGCATTGGAAGGCACTGACTGACCAAGTTCTTCATCCTTCTATTTACTTTCTCATACCCCACCCGTGGCCAGGCTTCGATTCCCTGAAGAATCAGCCCCTCTGCATTCTTGGAGACTCATCTACAGCAATAATCAGCGCAGATGCCCTCAGCAGGGTTGAACTGTTTGCAGGAGGGAGCACTGATTTTTTGGTGGGAATCCAATGAATGATCTCATCCTAGAAAGGAAGCCAGAAATCACCACCTCCACCAGGCAAGTCATGGAGTTCACTGTCACTGTCAACTGCACAGACCACCCCATGCTCTCTGCAGATGGTCTGTCATGCCTCTCCACCACCATCACCTCCACATTCTTCAGCTTTGATTTCTTGGCAGGAATAGCCAGGACTGCTGTCATGGCTGTGACTGCTATCAGAGCCACTTTGCCACCAAATACCAACTGGACATCAGGCAACCTGTCCAAAAAGTAGAATAAAACAAGTTCAGTGTCAGAGTAGCAAAACAACCCCAAGGAAGGGTGGCACAAGCAAGCAGTCTGTCTGATAAGGGCTGGGATGGCATGTGTGGTGTGCTGGATGCTGCTGGGACAGAGGCAGATCGTGTATCCCTGCAACAGCCCCATCCCTGCACTGTCCCTTCCCCATTTCCCTGCTCTCGTGGTGGCAGGGCAGCCTGGCCATCATCCACAGAGCTGGGGGCTGTTCTGCACTCCAGGTGTTGTCCCAGACACCCCTTCTTTCCCCATTGTGGCACTTTCTTAGCAGGCCCAGGCAGCAGGACATCAATGGCACCATGCTGGGGCACCATGGCTCTGGTGAAGTCCCCAGGATGTCCCTTCTCAGCCCCATGGGAGGAGGCCAGCAATGCAATGACTGATCAGCACCATTCACTGCCTGCATTTCTCACTGAGCCCCCTTCTGCTTCTAAGCTCTTTCCTGTCTTCCTCCCAGCTGCATTTTCCAAAAAGGAGCTACAGGTTCTGTTTTTGAAACTTAGGAGCCATCCAGCTCCTCAGATGGTCACTCAGCCTCTATCCATCATGCTGCAGCCACAGCTCTACCTCAGACAGAGACTTCAAGCTTTGGCTTGCTGACACAGCCTGCTCACCTCCTGGAAGCAAGGAGAGGGAGCACCCTGCCAGGGTCACAGAGAGGGTAGGGAAGAGATGTGGCTTTGCATGTCCACAGGCACCCATTGCAGTGCTCCCACTGCCAGCGGGTCAGAGGCTCAGACTGCATGGGAAGAGATTCCTCCTCAAGGAGGAGGTCCCTGATGTGCAGCAAAAATGCTCTGTGGTGGAGTGGAGCCCTCCTGACCCACCTGCCTCTCACACATGTCCATCCTCTTAGAGAGATCTCATCTTTGTTCTCTATTCCACTGTGACATCTTTTTTCTACTCCTCTTTGTGTCTCCATACAGTCCTCCAGACCTCTGGCTCTTCCTTCCAGACTCTACCATAGCCACCATCCTAATTCTGCATTCCAGTGCCTCTTGCCACAGCCACCCATTTCACACATCTCATCTATGTATTTTGCTGTATTTCTGTCACTCACCAGCACATCCCTCATTGGCTCCATTTCCCTCCCCAACTCCCCAAAAACCACCTCCACACTCCTTCTGTCTCCTTTTAAGTGTGCTCTCTGCCTACCTCCACCCACAGCTTCCAACAGCACTGCCTACCTCACACATGGCTTTCCCTGCCCACCTTCAGCCCTCCCATCTTCAAACTCTTCAGGAGGACGTGGAGCCATCAGAAAAGGTTCTGCCCTTTTGGAGAGAAATCAGCCTGACCCAGATCCCCTTCCACAAGTGTAAGAGCCAGTCAGATGGAGGGGTAATTTGGATGGGTGACTCCCTTTGGTGAGAGAAATTGGGGTCCACAGGCAACAAGTTTTGGTTTCCTGGGTTGGAAAGTCCTCTGGGACCTCCTACCCTCCCTGCCTATCAGCACCTCTTTCCAGATAGCCCAGGGTACCCTCTGCTGAATGTGGTGCAGTTTCTTCTCTTTGTTTCTTTTCCAAACTTTACATTACCTTTGTTCCCTGCAGATTTCAAATTGCTGAAAGATTTATAAGACCGCAGTAAATCACAAGATGCAACACCCAAACAGGGGCTTTAATTATCATCACAAAGGTATTAAACATACATCCAAAAAGAGAGGGGGACTGCTCATCTCTCTGTGGGTATAATTCCCTGTTGATGTGTTTGGGTACATCTCTTCCCCCCACTCTGCATATTTGTATACCAGTGCATGAATTCATCTTTGAAGGCTGTACAAGAATGTGTAATCTCTGCCTTTTATGTGCTTCCATATCTTTTCTCATCTCGATTACCAGGCCTCCCCTTCAGTCATGTTCATGTTATGCCATGAAAGGCATCTGTACACATACATGGAGAGGAGCATAAACTGATGTTTACTACCTCCAGATATATTTCCACATAAATACATTCTGCATTAACAGCTGCTTTTGCACCTTACAGAGATGTTTTGACACATGTGTGTGCTAAGTGTTTATTCTATGTCCCTAAGACCAGTCATTTCTGTACATGCACAACTTTGGCATGGTTTTCTCCACTGCTGGTCTCATATCCTTGGATCAGCACCATTCCCCACTAATCTACCCCAGCCTCTGCATCCTGGCTGCCCAGAGAAAAGAAAGCAGAGATGTGAAGACCTGGTGTATTTTACAGGTCACTTGTTTTATTTACAACACCTACCTTAGGTTAGCCTAAGATGCTCAACCAGCTTTGAAGGCAATCCCTTGATCCTAAAAACACCCAAAGGTCTATGTTCTTTCCCTTGGAATTAACTGCCTTCAGAGTTGGCTCTCATCAAAGGCCCTGGCAGAGAACAGTTTCCCCCACCTTCAGTTTACTGTCTCCTGATCCCCACACAGGCCCACATGTCTCTTTAGGAATAAAAGCACACTCAGGAAGGTTGACTCCTCTGTGGAGCACCACAACCTGTGGTCACTTTGCCTTTACCCTCTGCTTACACAGTCCATACATGCAAAAATCCACCACAGAAAAAGACATTGGCCAGTACCTTCATGTGAGGAGTTCCCAGGGTTTTGTCCATCTGGCACCCACATGCCTGCTGAAAACCCATGCTCCCACTGCCTTGCTGGTCCATTTCTGTATAAACAAGAGTAAGCTGTGGCTATTCTGTTGTTGTTTCCACGTTCTCTACAGCCATTCTGCCCTCTGGTAATTTTGGACAGAAGCACTTGGGAAATTATAAACCACAGGGTAATACAGAGGGCCTTTCAGTGCTGCTGGCAGTCAGGCCTTCTTTTCCCCATCCTTAGTGATTTCAGGTATGAAGAGAAAGGAGATAAATCAGAGATACAGAGCTTGTGAGGATCCACATACTCTCCTGTTCCACCAGAAATCAAAGAGCAGAAGAATGTGAAATCCTGCAGCCAAGAAGCAAATGTCCCTGCTGTGCACTGTGGGGTCACGTCCATGCACACACTCTCTGCTGGACACACTGGGCCACATTTGGAGCCAGCCTGGCCAGCAGGCACACCAGCTGCCACAGGAAGCCTCCTGACTTGCCTCACTCTCCAGGAGTGCTGCAAGCTTTGGCTCCAGGCACAGGTTTTGTGACCTAGGACCTGCCCCTCACTTTATACCAGCCTTGGCACACATGATGGATGTCCTGTTTTCCAGGACTCACAGCCAGAGTCATGGTGCATGCCCAGCACCTGCTTCACCCCTGAAACTGCATCTCCCCAGAGGAGAGCACAGCCCAGCAGGTAGTTTCTGTTCACCTTAAGCCCCTTGGATTCAGAGGTTTGATTCCACCCTGAATAAGGCCCCTCAGGGGTTCAGTCAGAACAAGTGCTCAGCTGATGGCTCTGCCCCTCACCTGAGGATTCAGCCACAACCACTGACACCCCACAGACCCTTGGTGCAGGAGCTGCAAAGGCTGATCTGATCTGCCCTGGGATGGGCTCCTGAGGCCACTGGGAAAACTTGGCATAGCCAGGGGCTTTGGCTCTCCCCGTTCCAGCTCTGCATGCCCCATGCTTCCCTGTATCCAGCCCAGTGAGCTTCCACAGGTGCCCACAGAGTCCAGCTCCACTGCCTTGTCCTGTACTGCTCTGCCCTTTCCTGTCTGCTGCAGAGGTACATTCCCTGCTAACCCCTTTCTAATTTATGCCATTAAGAGAACATGTTACTTTAGCAGAAGGAAATCCTTTCCAAGTACCTAACAAAGTTATGCTCCATAATTTTCTATTTATTTGGGAATCCTGCATGTTGCTGAAATACACCAAGCTGTGCTAAGGACTGGCTAGGAGTGCATGGTAGTGTCTAACACAGAATTTCCTCTATAACCAGCTTAGAGAGCATTAAGAGCATATTAATAGCAAACTGGGCCTGGCTAAGGATCAGTCAGTGCAGATCCACATTCCCCAGCAGCAGCAGCCAGCAGAAGAGACACTGACATGCAGGGCTGTGCTCCCAGCTGCAACCGGCCTGGGCTCCTCACGCCCTGGGGCTGCAAGCATGAAGCTCTCCAGACTTAAAACTGGATGAAACACTTAGCCCCAAGCTTATCTGAGAGCAGGCCTGTGTCTGGAGTGGCTCTGTGCAAGAGCCACGGCTCCTGTGCCTTTCCCCAGTTTTGAACAATGCTAAATGAAGGGACAAGTGGTGGCAGATGGGCACAGAGAGAAGCACCTCAACCAGCTGTGTGTGTTTTGTGACAACAGAGAAAAAGAGAGGGAACAGGATCTGTCCTCTGAGCCCCCTCTCAGCCCTCTGAGAACAAGACATTAAGCCACACATTGAGCCCCACATCATGCTCCTACAGTGCTGCTCAAGCTGATCCCAGCCAAGCAGAGCCCCAGCTGAGGCACTGGGACACCTGAAGAATTACCCCTCCCTGGTTGTGCAACACTGGTGTGATTTGCATAACAGCAAACTATTGCCCAACAATCATATTTAGGCTGCTCACAGTCATCCTTTGTACACATACACCAAGCCATGTCAGTATTGGCCAATATTTATTAGATCTCAACCATCCATCTGCCTGCCTGCATCTCTGCAACACTTGTGCTGCAGCAAACCAGAAGGCTGGGTTTCCCATGATCAGTCAAGGAACTGGTTATTTCTCAATTCCTGCTCTCCTGGTGTTTCAAATTCCTTTTTTCAGGAACTTTACCCCTCTGATTTAATACCAAGGATGTTCAAGCTGTTCACCTGCAGATTACTTATTTGGCACTAAATAAAACCCTAACAGCAAGAAAATGCAACAGAAGTGAGATGCTCTCCAGATACTAGGGAGAGCCTGTCAGAAGGCAGAATGACCCCAGAGGTCAGCTCAGCCACCTGAGGCACCTCCAGAGCCTGCTGTGTGAACACTTAGGTTAATTCCCTACGAATTCCCTAAGAGAAGCCACCTAATACCTGATGACTTCTTCTAAAACTCCGTGTCAAATCACCACCCTCAGCCCCAAGAGACAGATGGCACACAACATTCACTTTTTAGTGAAGCACTGGGCTCCATGGAGCTAAAACCTCCCTACAGAAGCATGGAGAGAAGGGGGGCACCAGAGTTTGGAGAGGTGGGGCTGCTGAATGGGAAGATGATTTATGCCAACATACCAGCCTAGGCTTTCAACCTCAGCACTGGGGTGCTCTGGTGCCCTGGCAGATGGTCCCTTTGCTGCCCGGTGCCCTCCACAGAGCCCACTTACTGTTATTTATCCAAGTACGAGTCAGCCAGGCCCAACCCTCATATTGAGAGGAGGGACACAGGTTTTACAGCAGAGCTTTCTTCAGGCAGCTCAATAGATGGCCGGGAAATAAAACCCAGGAGAGCTTCGCTCTGGGTGGCACCCACCGGAGATAATTGCTGCTGGATACTTGCCTGGGGCTAGGGAGAAGTTCCTACATCAGCACAGCGGAGCTGCTCCCCAGGTACCCCTGCTCCTTCACCTCTACATCTTCCCCTTCCAACCTGCACTGGGGGAAATTCAGCCACAAGGTGAGGTGGCAGCGAGAGTGTCCAGCAGCAGGACGGGTTAAAACCCAGATGGGTTTTACAGTGCCAGCAGCAGGAGCCCACCTCCCACTCCCCCTCCCTGGGGCTCCTGCCTTTTCCCGCTCCCCCCAGACGAGTTCTGGTTTGTCCTGAGGTTTGCTTCTTGCTTGCCTTGTTTATAAGAACGATAATTTTGGATGTGGTAACGGCAGAACTGTAGCAACACGCCTCCCTCCCACCCCCCGTTCTGCATCGGCGGTGTGGGGCACCAAGTTGCACAGATATTTTGGGGCCTGGGAAGGACCAAACGCCTCACCTCTCACCTCCCAGCCTCCCTGCCGACTTCCTTTCTAACACCAGGTCCTGTTAACAGACCTCAGACCCTCAGTGCTGTGGTGTGTCCTGAGAAAGCCTCCCCACAGGCTGCCAGGCTCCCACCACCCTCACTGCAGGAGCAGGGGTGGAACCAGCTCTGGGTTTCACCTGATTTTTTCCATATGCCTTCTATGGACCTGTCCCACACAAGTCTAATAAATCATGAACCAGATCCTCTCCGAATAATACTAATAGCCATGTTTATAGTCAGCAGTTTGTAGGAAATTCCCTCCCCACACCTATCACTGTCAGGCTTATCACTGAACTTTCAAGGGCTGCAATTTTATTATTGACTCCCATGCCAGGAATGCATGAACTGCAGGTCCCTCACCTTGCCCCAGAGATGTGTATCTGAGATTCATCCCCTGCAGTTATTGATGGTGTGAATTACCACAGCACCTCAGAGTCCTTGTCCTGGGGTGCCTTAGGACCAGGCACGTGCATGTGTCTGCCAGCAGCAACAGCACCAAGAAGGTGCTTGAAGGATGGTGACACCACCAGGGTGACATTCCCTTCTGCCCAAGACCAAGAGGGAACAACCCCATTGCTTAGTATCAAATAAGGGAGGCATGGATGGGTGGGATAAGCCATAGCACATCCTGAGAATGGAGGCAACAAACAGTCTAATGTGATGCAGGATGAGGAGATACAGGTGAGTGCATCCATGCTGTCCTTTAGGGACCTGTTTCCAGATCAGACACAGCTTTGCTGCTGTTCAGATCACTCCTTACGTAGACTGAATGGAGCCAACAGCAAGGCCCAACAATCCTGGCCAATATTCCCACCAGAACACTGAAGTCAGAGTCACAGCTGAGCACAGGGCAGCTCCACACAGGGGAACCCCAGGCAGGATGTCTGTGGTCCCCAACACTTGGTCCTGCCCTTTCCCAGTGCAGCTGGCCGTAGGGTTGCTCTGACCAGTTAGGGACATATTTTTGCAAATCCCATCTAAACAGATGTTCACTAGGTTTACCCATCATATTAGCTTTTTGGAGAGTCCAAAGCAGCCTTACACTGTTCCCTCAGCTCCTAACTCTGTTCTCCCAGGACCTGGTAGTGCAAAGAGGATTTTGCTCCAAGTGACTAATGCTCATCATGCTACAGAGTGCACCAAAAGCAGACAGGTCAAAGAGGAAGACTCACCAACTGGCTTTCTTTTAAAACTGGTGTAATTAACACAAGTTGTTTTATTGTAGTAGTTCTTAAATTAGATGCTCTTAACTGCTCTGAGCCAGTGGACAGCACATGCAGACCACAGCAAATGAAACAGCATGGCGGAAAGAACACAAGGAGAGTTTGCTCCATCCACACAAAATGCCACCCACTGCCTGTGGGAGACGACAGCTGGGCAGGCAGGATGGCCTTGTACCAGCTTCCCCACCTGGAAAATCCCCAGCCTGCAGCTCCTGTGGGAATTGGCAGAGATCAGCCCAGCACCGACTCAGTGCAAGACACAGCCGTATCCCCTCTGCCGTGGCCGAGTCCCAGCCTGCCCGAAGCACCAGCAGAGAACAAGCCACTGGGCTTGGGACAAGCTGCAGCCCATGCAGCCAGCACAGGGCAGGCTTGGCTGCTCTCTGCTCCAGGGAGACAGCCACAGAGTGCCTTGCAGGGCTGTACAAGAGCAGCCAAGGGCTCCATCCCCCTTGATTCTTCCCCTCTGCAAACCTGTGCATTGCATTGCAAAGCAGCCCCAGTCCCAAGTGCAGGAGGAAGGCTGCCCACACTCCTCCTCTCCTCCCATTGCTCTTCCTGCTGCAGCAGGCAGGGCTGGGTGAGCCACTCCTGGGTGATTCACTTCCCAGCAGGCAGAAATGCTTTCTCAGATACACACAGCTGGGCACAGGGAGAAGGCGCAAGTCCTCTGATCCCAGCTGAATCACTGCGCCCCAAAGAGCTCCTGCATGCAGGGACAGGGCTCCCGCGGAGGTCGTGGCCAGGTGAGTATTGCAACAGCACGACGTGACTCACCGGCAGAGAAAAATGCCATTTGGGGTAGGAGTGGGGAACGGGGGAGGAGAGGAGCCCGCCGGGGCACAAACCGGGAGTGGAAGGCACGGAAACACCCAGGTCTGTCTGAGGGTGAGGAGGAGAAGAAACTCCTGCAGGGCAGTGAGAGGGTTCAGGGAATGGTGTGGGGTGAGCAAGCCCACCCCAAAGCCACAGGCTCCTCAGCCACAGCTTCTGCATCCCAGCCCTACCTGAGCTCAAGTGGAAAAGGTCCTCACTCAGCCACCATGCTAGGAGTTCCTCTTTTTGTTTCAGGACAGGATCTAGCCACACAAACCCCCACATGAGCAGGATGGTCACATGAGGTTTGGGCTGGATGATGCCAGGTGCACCTTGTTGGATTCTGCCATGGAGTCAGACTCTGATGCCAGACAGTGGCACTGCCAGGCTCTGAGAAAACCAACCCATAGGACATTGTTCCTCTCCTCCAGTCCCTAGGGCAGCAAGGCCTGCACCTGTGCCCCAGCAGTGAGCCAGTGTCCCAGCACCCAGAGGCTTCCATGGCACTGCTTTGGGTAATTCCAGTGGCATGCCCTGCACCTGCCCTACAGAGTAACAGGCTTTTTCTCATACCCCTGTTTTCTTGCCTGTCCCTGAAGGCAAGGCAGCCTTGATCAGCATTTCCATGTTGTGTTGAAACAAGACACAAACTCCCTCGAGTCAACTGTCCTAACAGCCTTGCCAGGGGCAGCAGGAAAATGGGCAGAGATTCCGGGTAAGGTAACAAGATTTTCCTAATTCCTGCTAGGAAATGTGTGTCCCTAGTCCAGGGCACAGTCTCATCCCTACTTCCAAGGGAAGGGTGTTGGCTGAGAGCAGCAATGCTGAGCTGACAAGTCATGATGGAAAGCTGCATCCTCCTGCATCCCCCCAAGCCAGCTGGATTTCCTCCTGGGGACTGCAGAGGAAGGGAAACAGGGCACCATGAACAACCCAGACCAGCAAAGGAGCTCCCCCATCTCTCTCTAGTGACTGCAGGCCTTGGAGGATTTCAGGTAAATGAGGATCATGAGCTCAAGCTGCAGCCTCACAGGTTCATAGAGCCCTGGGCCCATTGTCCCAAGGGCAGAGCCCAGAGCATCCCCAGAGCAGCGTCCCCAGAGTGGTGGCAGTGTTTATGTATATGACAACAGCCTGTCAGAGCAGGGGTATGGAGCCAGAGCCCTGCTGTTCCACATGCTGTTCAAATGGAGAACTATAAAAAAAGGTAATACCAATCTATATAAATAAACCAGACACATCTCCATTGGGAATTTTGAGAAAAAAAACAAAAAACAACAAAAATAAAACCACTCTTTGGGATGCAAAGCAGCTAGGCCTGGAGAGCAGCTAAGAATTGTTATTAAATAAATTAATTAGCTCAGCAGAGCCCGCCAGGTACTGAACACTTTCCACTTCCAAGCAGGTAAATGAGTCCGTGGGAACACAGGCTGCTCCACGCCTGCCAGGCAGTGCAAGCTGCATTTTAATGTGCATGCAATTTCTGCAGCTCTGCCCCTGGAGCTGGCACACCAGGTGCTGTGTGTCCCCCAGGAGGGACCAAAGAATCCCCCAAATGTCAGGGACTGCAGCCACCTTGCTGTGTGCCTGATGGAAGGGGTTTGTGCAGAGGGATGTGCCCAGCATAGCCTGGAGCCTTCCCTGCTGGGAAGCAGCAGGTCTGGAGCCAGCAGGGCTGTGGGGGCTGGCACTGAGCAGGGCTAGAGCGGTGAGGAGTGCTGAGCATCACCTTGCAGAGCACAGCCCCATGCTTTGCATGGCCACATGCTGCTGCAGGCAGGGTGCCTTGGATCCCCTCCCCAGCCCTATCTCGCTGCCTTTAAACACCAACTTTCACCACCCTGGGGTCTGGCAGGAGCAGGCTGAGTAAACTCCTCTCCCATCCTAATTGCAGCTGCCACTGGCAGGCCCGGGCTGGGCTGGCAGCAGGTGACAGGGCAGCACTGCCCTCCTGCCAGGGCCAGAGGTGTGAGCTTGGCTTTGATCCTGGTCTACAGGAGGTGACCCAGGGCCAGGATGGGGTCAGAGCACACTGAGAGGTGACAAAGGAAGAGGAAAACAGGAGCTAGGAAGGAAAGGTGGATATGGAAAGCAAAATCTCTCCTTCCTTCCTTCCTTCCTTCCGCACTTCCGCACTTCCGCACTTCCTTCCGCACTTCCTTCCTTCTGCACTTCCGCACTTCCGCACTTTCTTCCTTCCTTCCGCACTTCCTTCCTTCCCAGGTCCAGCTCCAATGACCCTTCCTGCATCTCCTGCTGCAAATGTTCTGCATCAAAAGATGAACAAATCCCTGTCCCGCATCAGGTTTGCTAAAACGGAGAATTTCAAGGGGAGTGTAGGAAACACCAGCAGTGCTCAAGCCTCTCTTCCAGGGAAGTGGGGTGTTAGATCTCTGTTATAAGAGGAAGTTCACAATTACTGCACAAGTCATTACTGGTAAACAAAATTCCCTGGCATGTTGCAAATAAAATCTGAATTCCCCAGTCTGGGGTTCAAGGCTGTTCAAGCCCACAGCCTTCATTCCAGGGCCCATCTGAAAGATAAAATGAGACGATATTTACGATGGCGGAGAGAGATAAAAGTTGGTAGGGGAAAAGCTCTGTGAGGGCATTTCAAACGACGACTATTACATCCCAAACGGCACAAGACTCTTGCAAAAAGAAGCCCACAGCGCTGAAAACTCCTGAAATTAAATCTCTGTGCACACCCTCCCCTGTAATCTGAGAAGCACTACTGCAAACAGCTCCAGAGAGAAGGACTGTGCTGCCTCTTCCTCTCCTTGAGGAAAGAGAGTTAAGTTCACTGAGAATCTTTGAACAGCCCTTATTTTTCACTGCAGGTGATAGCAGCTGTGTCCAGGACATTCCAGGGCATCCAGCTGCTGCAGCACACCAGGTCTGGGGTCTCTGCTTTCAGTCCAGCTCTGAGGTCCCAAGAGTGAGCCACAAACCAGCAGTCAGTGCTCCCCCCACTAGCAATGGATGCCCATTCAGGCTGATTCCTTAATGGACCCCGATTCCCACCCTGCATCAACCCTCAGCATTCCCCATGGGGGCTGTCCAAAGAACAGAGCACAAACCCAACCTTCCAAGCACTCCTGCCTGCCCAGACAGATGTGCCTGCCCAGACAGATGTGTCTCCCCATATAAGCATATCCCCTGCCCTTTCCTCTCAGCGTCCTCCAGAGCCACAACAAGCCCCAGAAGCTCCCCAAGGGGCTGCAGAAGCATCTCATGTCACCCCACAGTTCAGCAATCCACATATTTGCCATGACTTGGGCAGGATTAGGCAGAGCTGCTGCCAGGCTGAGCTGCCCAGGGAGGACAGATTATTCCTGACAGGAGTCAGGACTCTGAAAAGGGACATTGTTTCAAGGATGATTTGCTGTTTCCCCCTCATACACACACAAATCTGTAGCTCCAATCTGGCTTTTTTGCGAGGCACCTGCTACCACCTGTGGTCAGCAATGAGACAGGAGAGGGATCAGCAAAGGAAGGAGGGAGTGAAAGCTGAGCTGGTCAGACAAACTCAGGATGCTCTGCTGAGGGGCTGAGCTCTGTCTGGGTGCTCAGCCTTGCCCAAGCCCAGCTACTCTGGGTGCTGCACAGTGACCTGAGGGCACCCCAGAGCAGAAGATGCTCTGCTCCCCTCTCAGGCCAAGCCCTGGCTCCCCTCCCAATAGCCCTGCTATGCTCAGGAGCTATGTGTTCAGTCCTTGCTGCAGGGAACAGGTTGCAATACCTCACTGCCCTCCCCAGCCCATCCTGGCTCAGGGTGTGCTTGCAGCTGGGAAGAGGCAGAGTTGGAACACTGACCCCAGGCCCTGCAGGAGCTCGGCTGGGAGGGCAATGGATGCTGTCCTGTCCTTCTCGTGCAAACCAATTCTGTGCTGAGCCACAAGGACCAGGGCACAGGGCAGCCTCCACTTCAGCTGCCTGGGGGTGTGGGGTCTGATTTCAGGGGCAGTTCAGCAGCAAACCCACATCCCCAAACACAGTCCTTCTGTCAAGCCACCAGCCTTCCCTGGGAGAAGCAGTAGCCCAGCGCTGGTCTCACATGCTGCAGAGCTCCCTTCCATTTCTCTTTATCCTGTGAGATCTCTTGCATCCCCTGCCTATGGCAGCGTTTTCCTCCACTCCTCAGCACAGCTAATCCCCCTGACATGGGCTTACCCTTGTCCTTCTCCTGCTCCAAAGCCAGCACTCCAGCCTGGCTTTGGTCACACCAATCTGAGAAGTGGTGGGCAATCTCTTTTCCTGACCTTAACCTTAACCTTTAGCCAGCTGCTCCCCTCCCCTTTATCAGGTAGCAAACTCCCCACCTGCACATTTTCCCCATATTCTTTTTCTGCCAGCACAATCCCTGCCCAGATATGATGCAGGCAGACCTACACTAACCTGACCTCTAAACTTTGAGAACTCAAATTAAAATGGGCCTGAGAGATAAACCAGCCTTCCAGGTTTACTTTTAAGCTCAATGCAAATGAATGAGGACATTTAGCAGAAGTCAGCATTGCTTCCTCCTGCAGCACTTTAAAACAAAAAGAGAAACCCTTGGATTACGGGATGGCTCAGAACCAGGTTTGGTCCATGGGTCAGGAGCATCTGTCAAACATGCAGCCAAAGAGGATGGAGAATGCCTTGAGGTCTTCGCAAAGTTCTTGTAAAGGATTTAGTGGGAGGATTTGCATCTGCTGAGCAAAGAACAGTGCCTGGGGCTGTGCCCCCAAGACCCGCTGGTCCTAGTGGTCAGGGTTGCTCAAGCTCCAGGGTTCACCCACTCTGCTGGGAGCGGGGCAAGAGCGCTGGGTGAGGAGTCATGTTCACACCCTGGCTCCCTCCAAACACTCACGGATGGTTTGGAGCAGGATGCCAGAACCACCCATCATCATACTTCACTTTTTTCCTTTAGTCTTTGCCTTAATCCTTTAATGAATTAAGTGGAGCAATTAAGCAGGATTTTTATTTCTTTTTAAAGTGAACGCGCATGAAAATGGAGATGGGTATTTTTGCCCTTTGAACACTTAATATGATAATTAATGCAAAGCCCCTCAGCTTTAAGGATTCTCCACACCTCTCACCCAGGCCGATTATCTTTCTGGCAGACTGCCTTTCATACTTATTCCAACCAAGGTTGCCCCTTCCTCTTGCTCACACTATGCCTGCACTGCACAGATCAGGGAGAGGAGGGAAGGGTGGATACCCAGAGCTGCTTCAGAGCAAAAGTCCCAACCAAGAATCAGTGGTGGAGAGTGCTGCCATAGGAGAAAATGGAGAAACCTCCTTTCTGTGGAAACTCAGAGGGGTCCAACCTTGCTATCCAGCAATGCATCCAGCTTTCACCTCAAGCAGCTGAGTTAAGCCCTCATGCCCAGCTGCTGAGGAAGGATTTGCTGGACAGGGTGATGAGAGAAGTGCCTTCCCCAACCCTGACAAAACAGAAGGTTTGGCTCTGCAAAGGAGGCTGGACAGGCTCACCTTCCAAGGCAGCATTTCCATACCCTGTATCTTCTGGCCCCACCAAACCTTGCAGTCCTCAGGTCCCTGCTCCCTTCCTCTGCTTCCCCTCATCCATCTACTCCCTGTTTCGCTTAAAATATTTAATTGCAAGTATGGCTGAACATCTCCATGCCTCAGTTTCCCCACCAGTGGAAAGGAGGTTAACAGATGCCCCTGCTTCCCTGGAGGCACTGGCAGATGACAAACATTTGGGGGATGCTATGGGCCCAGGTCAACACTGTGGAGGCTCTGCCACCCCTGTTCTCAGCACACAGTTTTACCAAGGAGACTGTCAGCCCTACAGACATCATTATCCCCCATCCCAGGAATGAAGGGAAGGAACCTGGGACTGATACAGTTCAGAGCAGCACAACTCCAAAGGTAAATTTCTCAGATATTTCTCCAAATGGTTGGACAAAGTGCTTCAAGGACAGGGAAAGTCTTACTGTAGTTCCATGAGGTGTTACCAAACATGGCTCACTTGAAAGCAGGCAGTGGGCCACCAGTGAATCCCACAAAGACCATCCCAACTGGGCTGGATACCCAGCTGGTATACCTCAGCACTAGGATTTGCTGTTTGGGAAACACCTTTGCAACCTGCATTTCTTTTGTTTTCCACTCCTTTTTTCTTTCAATTTATTTTAAACTTCTTCCTTTTTTCATCAAAACACATTTCCTGACACAAAAAGGTCTTGGTAAATGTTCTCTGACTCACTGAACTGCCCAAACAGATCTTCTGCCTCCACAGGAACTGGACCATCCTGTTTGTGGGTACAACAGCCACCCCCAGCCGTGTGCCGAGGGCTGAGGAAAGCAGTTCCCACTGTGGAACACTCCCTGCCAGATGTGGGCAAGCCCTCCCTCACATCTGGAGAGCAGTCAGATATTTTGATTTTCTCTCTCAATTGTTTGTTTCCTTGTCCTGGGCAGGACAAGCCTTGGAGATGAGGCTTTTTGCCTCTTTCTGCAGAGCAGACCACCAGCTTCTTTTTCCTCTAGGACTGTGGTTTTGCAAACCCAGAAGGAAGACAATAATACCCCCTGAAAAGTAGCTTCAGTATTGGGATAGAAGTTTATCTCCTCTCTTTTGCTAGCCTGTGAGAAGTCAGTGGGATTTTGGAGAGTGGATTTGTTCAGTAGTAGAAATTCATGGAGGTTTGGGCTGCTGGTGCTGAGTCCCTTGGTGCCCACTGCCCTTTACAACATGCCTGAGACTCAACCTTTTCCAGCCCAAGGCACAGAGTGCTGTAGAGGTTGCAAAGCCTGTGGTGATCATGGCCAAACATAGCAGTCAATAAAGCTGATGACCTTTGTTTGGTTGTCCAGTCAGCCAAAGCAAACACTTTTCCCCTCGGGCTCCTGTACTAGATGCTTCAGTAGGGAGATTGCTCCCATAATGTCCCTGGGAAATCTCAGGGACACACCATCCATCAATATTTTGCAGTCTGAGACAGTAGCAGCATCTCCTGCTGCACTGGTACAAGCCCAGACACTGTGCTCTGGCTTCCTGTAAACAAAAGCTGTTTAGCTCTAAATTCCTCTTTTGGCTCAGGCTCCCTGGTTCAGTGAGGATGGTATCAAGATAATCATCACATGGATTGTATTCCTGGTACAAGACTCTGTTGCACAATGGCGCCTCTTTTAATGCCCTTGGAGCAAGGAACTTCCAGGTTGGTTTCTCTGCCAGGCAAGACTGGGTGTCAGGTCTAAGCACCAAGGCAAAGAAGTAGAGAGCAAGGATCTGAGAGGGAAGCAGGGAAGTCTGGGACTGAGGGTTAACAGATTAATAGACAAACATTTATGGACTGCAATGCAAAGGAGAGAGTACAAAAGATTTGGGCTGGAGTAGAACAGAACTTTTTCCCCAAAGCAAGACAAAGCAGGAGAGGAGTGGTCTTTCCTAGGAAGAAAGAGTTAGTGGTCCCGGATTTTTCAGGCCAGACCAGAACAAACACAAATTATTTCCCTACTTCAAAATTAACCTCCACTTTGAAAGAGTTTCTGTTCAAGCCAGGCAAACCGGAGACATCTGAGTGAAGCAAGAGTGTGGGCAGACCCTGCTCTGCCTGTGCCTGATCTCCCAGTGCCCATGCAACCCCCAGCACACGATCCAGTGCACTGGACTAAAAGTTAAACATCCAGTCCAAACTGGTTGTGTGGCATCAGTGAGGGGAGAGACTCATCTTCTGGGAATGGTTCATTCTCCCTGGACAGACACCTGAACTATAGAGCTGTAATTTAACTTCTCATCCTTGCTCTACCCTTCAGATAAATTAACTCACTGTCCTCTATCCCCACCTCCTAGTAAGACCCAAACAATTCCCATATTGTCCCCTCCTCTATTAATGACTGCCACCCCCACCAATCTCTTCCGCAAACACCAAGCTGAAGTTTGGTTTCTCAGCTAGGGTGGTGGAAAAGCACATCTGTGTTAATCCACCCATCACAGCCCCAGCTTCTTCCTGCAAAACTGGGCCAGGAGGAGGCACTTACTGGGTCCCTGCCTTTGCCAAAAGCCACCATGCACTGCAAGGCATGCAAGGCCACCACACCTTGCAGTGCATGGTGGGGAGAAGGGGGTCCAAGGCAGCAACTTCAGAAAGACCTATGGTGGCCTGGGAGATTCCTGGTGCACAAAAGCATGACCAAACAAAGTCCTGTGAAGGGGACCAGCTCCTGAGCTAGTTATACCTGGAGGGTTAAGGAGTCTGTGATACACGAGGCTCCTGGGAATGGCCAGCAATGCTGAGAGAAACCTCCTGCCAGACCTGGAAGTGAGAGGCTGTTCCCTGGGCATGCCAGCAAGGAATTCACCTCATCCCCACTCCCCACTCAAGTCTGGTGGGCAGTTTTCTTGAGATCATTTCCCCGAGCCTCGTGGGGATGCGGTGGCTCCTCTTCCCACGGTGTCCTGTCAGGGACTGCGGTGACACGGCACTCCAGAGTCAGTCCTGACATGGCCAGCAATGAGATCAGCCCCCCATGAGATCAGCCACCCACGAGATCAGCCATCCAGCACATGGTGCAGGACGAGTGGCGCGGGATGAGCTCATGCCTGCTCTGCACGGACGGATGGAGGGCAAGGAGAGGCACGCTGACTCACCAGCTCATCCCATGACGAGGGCCGGATACAGCCCACTGTCCTCCCACGAAAATGTGCAGCTCCAGCCCCACGGTGGGGCCCTGTTCACATGGATGATGGCAGTGGGGCCATGGCACACCTTGGTTCTCTGCCAGTGGGTCTTCACTGCCTTCCCCACCACACTGAACCTTCTCCCGGGGTCTCGAGCAGCATCTCACCCCATCCCATCAGGGTCCCATCTGTCTGTAGAGCGATGACATCCCCTCTGTGGGCTGGCATCCCAGCCTTCTGTTGCACTGAGCTTCTGACTCTGTCCTGGTGCCAGATGGCTTCAGAGGCAGATGACTTCATCTCTTTTAAAGGGGCAAGAGATCTGTCAGCAGTGCCCTGTAGGAATCAATGTGCATCATGCTTGGTGGGAAGCCAACATGGGGAGCATGCCACAGCATCCTTATGATCCCGCACAGGGCCCAAAGAGGCTTGGATTTCAGTCCAACACTGCCAGCAACCTCGTGTCCTTCATTCTTACCCATGAGTCATGTTTGATCTGTCCCAACAATAAGCTTGTGGGGTGGGGGACCTGACTCCAGCAGGAGCTCCATGGTGATGCCCTCCTGAGTGTCCAGGGGCAGGGACTACCCAGCATTCAGCCTCATGAGCCAAAGATATCTTAATAGATCCTACACTGAATGGAGGGGAGTGGTCTGCAGTCCATCAGCCTCTATTCCCAAAACTATGTATGATGGGTGGCCTGAGTCAAACTCATTCATTACTGGACTCCTCTTGGACTTCAGGCCAAGATAACCTGGAGCTCAAAGGAAATCCCAGCTCAAATTTGTACTGGGTACAAAGAGTGAGTCTCAGAGTGAGAATTAGAGATACGATTCAGGGTTGTAATTACCACTCTGCTGTAAGGGGAGAGATGGATCCAGCCTGTGCCCCTTGGGAGATTCCAAGCAACCCAAATG
Source organism: Toxostoma redivivum (assembly GCA_013397375.1). Taxonomy (NCBI): domain Eukaryota; kingdom Metazoa; phylum Chordata; class Aves; order Passeriformes; family Mimidae; genus Toxostoma; species Toxostoma redivivum. Next base: position 853,265 of record VXBI01001677.1, read on the forward strand.
TCCCTCTCAAGACAGCACCCCCTCCTTCCCCCACAGATTCTGCCTGACTGGGAGCTGCAGGATGTTTTGCAGGTCTGCAGGAGCGATCCTGAGTCACTGGAGCTGCTCCACCAGCGCTGGTCAAGGAGGCTGCAGTCAGCCCCGGCTCAGGGAGCCCATCCTGCCCAGGACCGCATCCTCCCCGCCCCCAGCACACGCTGCTCTGGCTGGGGAAGCGCTGCCGCCGTTCCTGGCAGATAATCGCCCCTTCCCTGGCAAGTCCCTGCACGCTGCCGTGCAAACAGACCCGCAGAGCTCGCCACAGTCCCGGGGCTGAAGGGCAGACGCACAGACCGGCTCTATTCTCTGCTAAGGGGAAACAGAAGTGGTTTGTCCCTGGGGGAGGTAACTCACAGATCCCAGCACCTCTGGGATGGACACTTCTGGAGGTGTTGAGCTGGGCTGATATATCAAGTAAGGCATTGTGTGAGAGCTGGGATCGAGGAAATGCCCACAGGAGTGTGGCTGCCCACCCTCACCAACACAGCTGGAGCATCCCAGTCCCCAGCTCACCAGAGCCCCAGCAGGGATGATCAAGGGGGTCACAGCATCATGGCTGCTTCTGGGGGCACAAGGGTTTGGAGAAAAAATCCAGTGCCACACCTCAACAGCACTGCCCTGACCTCCAGGCCCATGGAGGCAACTCTCCAGTGGGGCCAGCTGCAAGTGCTGGCCAGGAAAGGCACATGTTTGGGAGGATGAGCTGGGAGATGGGCCTGCAGGTGTGTCTTCAGGAGATAGTGAGCCCAGCCATTGGCAGGGAGGGCCCTGTAAGGGTTTCTTGCTGGTCCAGAGAGGCCCGTGGTGATTTCTCTACCCCAACCTGAACACGCTGCTTCGCTGCAAAACTCTGCATGCAGGTAACCCGCAGTAGAATGTCTTGGCTTTATTACATGGAGCTCTTGGGTGGAACCAGGAAATTAAATCTCTCCCCGTGATTAGGGACCTTGCCAGCCAAGTGATGGAGCTCTGACATTCCCCACACCCTGGAAAAGGTCCCATTGTTTCTGACAGGGTGAGAGAGATCCCCACAGTGGGACATGGTGGCATGAAGCATCGACAGCAGCTTATGGAGTGGTGTTGGTTTGTTTGACTGACTGTCTGAGTGGTGTGGAGAAGGACAAAGCCAGGCATCATGCACAGCTCCATCTTCTTTCTTTCTTCCTGGCACAGTTCCCCCAGCCAGACCAATCCTCTCTGCTTGCAACCACAGGTAATTCTGCAACCCACCCCTTTCTGCAGGAACTCCTTGGGATAAACACAACCCTTTTCTTCCCAACCCAGCCTGACTTCAAGTTGAGCAGGAGAGCAGAGGAGGCAGAGCCAGAAAGTTTTCACCATTTCCAGGCTCTCACCCACCACTAATACAGAATGAACAGCTGAACCTCAGGAAAAGTTCTCCTCTGCTTCTTGGACTTCCTGGATCACTGGGATAGTAACCAATCCAAATGTGCTCTAAGAGGCCCTGTTTGCCTTTGTATGGAAGGCAGACGTCCATCTTAGTATCCTAGCTAACCATAATATGAGGATTTGGGGGGTTCCATAGTTAGATTGCTGCTCACCCCAAAGCCATAATTTTAATTAGGTAATGTAATGTTTGTTATTAAACCATCTGGTACATTTGGAAAAGCAGGTGGGCTTTTGGATAATCAAGCCCTCCTTCAGTCATGTCCCTCATGTTCTGCTGCTCCATAGCCAAAGAGCAAAGTTTTTTCTGAGAGCTAAGTCCCCTGCAGCCAACAAGAACGGTACCATGCTCTGCCACCTCTGTGGGAAGGAACACCCAGTGCCACCAGCCTGCTGGCAGCTAGGTGGTGTTGTCAGTGGCTTTTGCATTCACTGGATATTCTACATTTTCTATAAGGGCATCAGGTAATAACCAGCTTACACCCAACTTTTCTGCAGGGCCTGACTGATACACAGCTCTTCCATGAGCACCAGCCTCCCCAAAGAGCATTTCATCAGCAGAGCAAAGAAAAGGGATGAAAGAGAGCTCCTGTCACCACCTGGGAGAGCAAGAAGACAGCGCAGACAGGGAGAGCTGGCTCGTGGGTGGCATTGCTGAGATCAGCACTGCTGGCCTTGCTAGCTGAGGGCTCACACCTTGCTACACAAGATGAGACCAAGTCCCCACTGCTGCAGATGCAGGCAGAAGGAACAAAGCACCCGTGCAGTCATGAAAGGCTCTGAACACAGGGAAATGCTGGTTCTTGCAGCAATCAGCTGATGCCCTGAAGCCAGAGGTTTGCTCACTTGCACCTTGGTGTGTCTAAATATAATACAAGTATTGTTCTGAGCCCTGCGTCAGCGCTGCTGAAATCCAGCCACCAATACCTGATTTTCTCGCCTTCCTCAGCTGCAAGACACAAGACATGCGGCTTGCGTGAAGCAACTTTTCCTTTCCTTCCTCCCATTGCCATCACTGGCTGATCACCTGGCCTCCTCTCATGAGATGTCTTTGAAGAGGAGCTAATTTGCAATTTCAAGGTACTATTACTTCTGATGTCACTTTCATAATCCACAAAACTTCCCCACAAGTTCCCCTAGAAATCATCTGAACAAACCAGCTAGAAAAATTGACAAGTTGCACATGTAAATTCAACTAAATTTTTGCCTTCTTCCCATTCAGTCCAAACTGTTTCTGAATTCCATGAACAAGCTCGAAATCAAAGTCACTTTCCAAGTGGAGTTAAGTGCTGTAAGCAGAGCACCCAACATAAACATTTGAAGCACAAAAGCTACAGAGATTTCCCAACCCAACAGTGTCCCACAGTGACCTGAGGGAGATTGTTCATTATCATCATACCATGCACATTTCCTCTCTCATTCCTGGTACAAACTCCCTAGATTTAATCTAAATTCCTGACCAATTTTGATTCCATCAAAACCATGTTTTCTGGTGAATTTACCATATTGCTCTCACTCATCTCCACCAACAGCTCCAAACAGTCCCAATTTATCATGGGCCAACTTCTTCATATGTTTTGGACTTGCACCATGAAATCACATGGATTTTCCAAGGGATTGGTGTCATGTGATTTAAATTGATAGCATCTAGTTTGAGGCAAGTTCCAGTTGAGGCTGTACATGTGGCCAGAGGATCAATAACCTCCTGTCTTGGGAGGCTTGCTGGTGACCGGTAAGGTGCAAGTTTGCACCAGCCACTCCTCCTCAAATGGGATGTTAATAAACCCTGTCTCTCTCCTCCATTAATTCCTGTACCATCATTGTACACAGAGCCTCACAAGGAGCAGCCAGGAACCTATATGCCTGGAAGTTAAAATTGTCCAATTTCCTTTTTTTTTTTTTTTTTCTTCTAAAACCATACAGAAAGCTTTCTGGCAATTTCATCTGCAAAAATGCACCAGAAGGGGAGGATACTTCACCTAAAGCTGAACATTAATTTCCCATGTTGCAAACTACGGTGTTCAAACCTCACTTCAATCTAAAGGGGGAATGCTAATATTTACTGGGGTTTGGGGTGGAAAGGAAGAGAAGAGGCAGAAGGGGACAAAGAGGACTGAAGGACCCTCACAGAAACAGGCACAGAAGGGTCTGCATCCTTTCACCTTGGTCTGGCCGTGAACAACTCCCCCAGAGACAGGATGCTCTTACTTGTACAAAGAAAAATCCCCCCAAACTCCTGTAAGCTGTCTGGTCTCCCCCTGTTGCCATCTCTCCTTGCTGCCTGCCTCTCCTCGCTCTGCCTTCTGCCTTTTCAGGGCAGGACCCCCTTTTCATCCTCTCTCTGTGCAGCACGGAGCACCCTGGGGCTTACTGGCGGCAGCCGAGGTTTCTGGGGGCTCCCCCACCACAAACAACAACAACCACCTTCAAAGTGCCTCTCGCATGCAGCTGCTCCGAGGGCAGATTCAGGTTTCCCCCACCCCCTTCTACCCATCCCTCCTTACAACACCCACCTGGCAGATAGCTAAAAACAATCTTTGAGTTTTTCAGGTGTGTTGGAGGGATTTACCTGACATATTCCACCAGCCCACCACCCCCCACCCCCCCTTGCAGTTGAAGCCCTGACTTTCATGGCAATGCTAGTTAATCTAACAGTAAAAAGCGCTGCAATTATTTGGCTCTAAGGCTTGGGTCCTTGCCCAGTTCTGACACACGCACACATACACACACACACACAACTTCACTTCGGCAGCGAGGGAGCGGGCGATGCCTCTCCTCCTCCTCCTCCAACCCGTCACAGAAGGGCTGGCGCTCCTGCGAGCGAGTTCCACCCCTCGCAACTTTCTCCCTCGCTGCTCCCGACCGGTGTCGCCGGAGTTCCAGTCGGCAGAACCCCTTCTTGCAGGAACTCCTCGGAGCCCTCTGTGATTTGCAGGCACCATGGACCCCCGGCAGCCAGCGAGGTGCTGCTGCGGGAGAGGATTTTCATCGGAGCTAGCAGAGAGACAGTGAACTTCAGGAGAGGGCTCTCTCCTGTTGCAACAGGTAAGGCACGCTGCTTGCCCGTGTGCGGAGTTGAAATGACTCAGGGAAGCAGTCTGTACGGCATGGATGGAGGATGGCATGGAGGATGCAGAGATTTAGTCGTGAAACTGCTTTTGCATGTGAGTAACTTTTGCTGGAAGCAGCCTTCACCTACAGAGAGAGCTTTGGGATGCACAGCTTTTCATCTCTTCCTCACTTCTGGCACCCCTATCACGGGGCTATTGGAAGGAGGTAGGAAAAGCTTCATTCGTGTTTGTATCTGTCCTAGCTGGGAGCTTCAGCAGGCTGCAGCCAGTGCAAGCAGCTGGGCTCCAGCTATCAAAGGCAAAAGCGACACTGCAGAGCAAGGCAGGTGTGGAGGGAGTGAGCAGAGAAGCACTCCAGGTGTCTGAACAGGGCAGGATTTCTGCAGGGAGCTAGCTTGTGCTAGAATAAATGGATGAGCAGGAGCAGCGATGGCGTCTGGCTGTAGGCTCAGCTGCTGGCCGTGTACAGCCCCACTGGCCGGGGTGAGGTGGTACCGCTCCAAATTCTGTCCCCACGTGCTCCACTGAGCCACTTACACAGTCACCTCGAACTGGGCTGTGCTTTGGGGATCCCTGAGTGCAGTCACAGCGCTGGTGTTGCCCAGCCTAGCTTCCCTTTGCACTCAGGTAAGAGCTCCTCACCTGTCCTTGCGCCTCTCCACGACAGGGAGCTGAAGCCCAAGCCACCGTTGGTGTGTCTGCACCTTCGTTCACTGCCAGGTGCCTTGTGACAGGATGAAACCCCAGACCAAGCCCAGTCCCACTGCAAGGCGTGCAGGAATTATTTCCTATGTACACGTGCAGCCCTGATAAAAGAGGTGAAAATACAGGGAGGCAGGCCTGGGCACTCGGAGCCAACGGCGCCCTTCCAAACTGCAGTTATCAGCTAATCAGCCTCCCGGGAAATGGAAGGCGGACTCGGTGGAGCACAGCACTCCAGAGGGGCAAAGATCAGCGGTCACGCGACTGGGGTTGCTTCAGAGAAAACCCTTAAAGAAAGCTCTGGCTCCTTTGCGCTTGTGGCTGCGGAGGGCTGAGAGTTTCCAGGAGGTGTGGAAATTCAGGCTGTATGGGGTACGAGCTGGGCAGGCTCTGCTGGGCAGGCAGGGCTGAGGCCAACGGGCTCCTCTTTCGCCCAGGGTGCCCAGCATCCCGGCAGGTGGACATGGAATGTTCTGTCCCCCCTATTCCGGCACTCAGAGGGGCAAAGAGCAGGCAGGCGATGTGTAGGGAGCTGCTGTGGCTCTCCAGGCTGTCAGCCAGAGAGACCTAGGAGGTTATCGGAGCTTCGGGACAGAAAGCAAACAGTCTGTATTGGGCTCCTGAGCAAGGCTGGGCTGCCTCGGGATTCGGGACTGCAAAGTCTCCGGGCTTGGTATTGAGTACTTTTATCACCTGCTAATATGCAGCACACCTCACCTTATCGGGAGCAGTTCAGGGACGTCTGCCTGTCTGCTAAGGTTGGGGTTCCTGAGGGTCTGGACAGGGGAGGGGTCTCTAACCCAGCCGGGGGGTTCGGTCTCTGCTTCTCCCAGTCTGCCTGTTGTGCTCTAGCGTGCTCTGTAACATTCCCAAAATGAGCTCACCTGCCATGCCTGTGGAGGGGAGAGTGCAGCAGGGTCCGCTCATCTCCCGAGACTTTTCCTCGTACCATGGATGCATTTCAAATCCTAATGTTCCCAAACCAGTGCATCTCCCAACTCTGCAAACAAACAAGCATCATTCATGTACGAAGGGAGAGTTCAAAGGAGGCACGACACCTGGAATCAAACATCTGTTAGGAACTAATGCATTTTGCATCCTGCTCTCCTGCCAACTGCTCCAAGGCAAGTCCTGCAGTATCGTTCCAGCTACTGCATGCTACAGCAATGGCATTCCTTGCTCCGTGCACCTCGCTTTGTTTTTTGCCACGTGTGGAGCATGTAAGTGCACCTTGACCAGTTAGCAGTGGGCTTCCTCGTGTATCATGGACAAACATAAGAGGATTAAATAGCCCTGAACCCTTTTAAATTTTTTAAACTGGGTTGGCAAAATGGATGCTGCATTGTCTATTAACAAGCTGATCTGCTGAGCAAGCATTTTTTCCTCTAACCACACTTTTTCCTTGGCAATGAGGCAGGTACTGCTTTATTAGCAAAGGAACTTTCTTCTCTAATTCTTGGAAGTAGGAACTCCAGGGAGGGGCAGGCTGCAAGGGCTTCTGGAAAGGTTAGTAGCTCAGAAATGGACAAGGAGCAGGGTTGAAAAACCCAAAGGAAACACTTTCTATACAGAGGGCATAATTAACTGTGGAACAAATTGCCACAGGATATTGCAGACACCAAAAGTTGTACTTGGCTTCAAATAAGGTTTTGATCCATTTGGGATGGATGGCTCCAGTGAAGGTTTTTAAATGCAACAGCCAAAATCAGCCATGAACTTGCAGTGATGGTGAAAAGTGGGAGGAGGAGCAGTCTACCCATGCCTTCTTTTTTATGTCCCTCCACTAAGTAACCAAAAGTGGCCATTTTGGGAGAGAGAACAGAGAGGTAGCCAAGCAGGGCTATTTTGATGCTCTTACATTGTGTGACTATTTTTAAGTGACCGGGGTGCACGTTGGGTAGATGCTGTGACTCAGGCAGCCCAGGAGACGCCGGTTATGCCATGAATAGATGCTCCATATGGCCCAGGTTGACAGGAACACTCTGTGCCCAGCCTGGTTGCCACAGGTGCTCCAAGCAGTGTCCATGCACCGTTGCTGGCTCCACAGAGGTTCTGCAATGGCAGGAGATCCCAGAAATTCGCTTCCAGCACAGAGTCCGGAGCAGGAGGGAATGACCTGTGCTGGGAGCATAACAAGAGCTGACAAGGACAGACTGTGGCAATGAGACCAGCCTGGGCAAACGCGTCTGTCCTGGGGGCTAATGTTTTCTCCGGTGAAAGGCCGAGCTCCCCCAGGGCACGGGCAGCTTGTGCAGCGCTTTGGACACGGCACAGGAGGTGGGCGGCTGCGGGCAGGGCTGGGAGCTGAAGGTTTTCTATCAGTTTGCAGGTATCCCTTTGCATTCAATAAATACCTGCTGCATGGAATTTTTGTGGCACGGCTGCTGGCATCTTGGCCAGCCGTCCTTTCACGAGAGAGGACCATGCCCTGATTGTCTCATTCATTTTTCTTCCTGAGTGTCCTTACGCTGCCTCCAAAGGCAGGAAAGGGACGGGAAGGAGCAGGACGAGGAGACAGATGGCAGCGGAGTGGGAGAGGCAGCAGGCAGAGCAGAGAGATGCTCTGTGCCCACCTTCGGGCAGCAGGAGGGAAACACCAGCAGGGTGCTGGGCAGGGGAAGAAAACATGGTCGGATCGGTGCAGGGACAGGTCAGCGGGTGAATGGGAATTGCCGGGTAGGAGGGAAGAAGTGAGGGAGGAGCACGGTGGGCAGGGCTGTGCTGCAGGGCACACAGAGGCTGAGCTGTCCCTGTCCTGCCGAGCGCTGGGGCTCCTCACCTGCATCCAGCAGGGCATAGGGTCCCTCACGCAGGTCTGCACGCCAAGATGTTCTTGCGCTCCTTCCCAGAGAATTCTAGCGATTTTAGGTTAGCATGTATATTCCACGCAGGGCATAACAGAAAGGGCACTGCAGGACTACCAGCACTCAGCTGATGAGGGCAGTGGCCTCATGACCAACACCCGGGTTGAGTTAAGGTGACAATGAGGACTCACAGGGTCAGACAGCTCAGGGTCAGAGCCTCCTCAGCACTGGGCAGAGCTGCTGCTCTCACCAGGCTGGGGTGAGCTGAGCCCTGCTTGGGTCTCGTGGGTCAGATGGGATTTGTGTGTGGGGACCTCTGCTCTCCCAGCTCTGCAGCACCTAAGTAAACATCTGTTTTGTGAGCAGCAGAATTCATGAAGCTTGCTTGCCTGCGGCGCTCCATCTTGTGTGGATTCTCTGATGTCTAATAATCGGGTTGGGCTCATATTAGAGCTTTTTCTTCCAGCCAGGAGTCCTAATTTGGATTTCTCTCCTCTGTCCTGATGCTTTTTACAAGCTTGTGCAAAGTTAACTCCTTTCAGGTCTTTGCCCATCTGGTTAAATTTGGCTGAAGCTGGCCAGTGGATCTGAATGGTGGCAGAATTGACAATGTGGTCACTCACACCCGATTCTTGCATCCCAAGCATAAGGAAAATGTGAAAGGCTCAATATGAGTTTTGGCAGGAGAAAGCAATCAGGGAAGAGCCCAGGATCCCTTGTTGGCTCTCAGGGATAGTTTGCAGTGAGTGAGGTAAGAGGTCCTTGGTGCTAAAAGCCTCCATGGCAGCGGAATCACAGGGTGAGTGGTGCACAGTCCCAGCAGCAGCAGAGTTGGGGCACACTCATGAGAGATCCTGGCATGCTCCACTTGCTCTTGTGCCAACATGCTTGGGCTGCTGCACTGTGGTGCCCAACCCCAAGGCCCCTCACATCCTGCCTGGTGAGCAGCTCCCACCAAGGCTCCTTTCTACCAGCATTGACTGCCCCTTCTCCAACCCCCAGGGCTATTTCTTAACCCAGCCAGCAGGTACCCCATTCCTATGACAGCCACCAGTCTCCTCCCTGTCTCCTGGCAGTGCTAGCTGCTGTCCTTGTCCACCCCTCAACACCTCCATTGGTTATCTTATGATCTTTTGGATCATAAGCAGGATTTACACCCTTGCTCCCCTAACTGGGGAGAGCAGAGGAAAGGGATTAGGAATAATGCATAAAGATGCTTCCCTCTTGGCACAAGGACATTCACTTCCCTCATGTCACACTTTCCTTGGGACAGAGCCAGCAGCAAGGCAGTTGGCACTGCAAAGTTCCTTCAACCCCCAGACCTCACTGAGGGCTCCATAGCTTTGGAGCTGTTCCATTAACTCTGGCTCTAGAATGATGTTGCAATGCCAAGACAGAGAGAGATCACTGGCCCTCACAGCTCTATAGAGAGTTCAAGCATGTTCAAGATGTCCTGTGCCTGACAGATGAGCTCATAACAATGACACCTTAGCTAGGTGACATATGTGAGCCAGGCCTAGGTGTTGGCAGCAGTACAAAATCCAGCTCTCCCTGGGTTCCTCACTGAGCAGACAGAAATGCACATTGCAGGTGGAAAGGTGGCAAGAGAAATCCTTTGACTTCACGTACCAGGTGATGCTCTTGGACAGAGGATGGCTTGGAGGCAAAGACAGACAGCACCTGCCTGCTCCAGTGAAGGGTCAGACCAGGGCAGCAAGAGCAGCATCAGGGCACAGCCAAGGCCCCAAGGATGGGGGAATAGATGAGATGTGCCAAGGGGAGGAGGGTGAGTGGCTGGCTGGAGGAAACCACAGTAAGATGTCATGGAGCAAGGTGCCTTTAGAGACAGTCTGGGTCTGAGCATCCAACCTGTGCAATCTGGCACGGTGACAAAGGTGGCAAAAGCATCCAGCTGTAAAGGGGAAGGAGGAGTTGGACATCAGAGTAACTAAATGCTTCCCAGCTGCCCTTCCCATGTGGAAGGCCATCCTGCCATCTCCTCTCTGGCTCAACTCATCCATGTCTTGCAGCACTCAAGGGATAGCATCCCACCCTGTTCCCACTGTGAGCCCTGGATGGTGGTCCCAAACTCATTCAAGGGAGTCTCTATTCTACCAACACCCCATAGAGGCTGCCAGTCCAAGCTCCATGGGGTACCTAAACCCCCCAGGGTTTAAAGCACCTGCCTGGTTCTGCTAGCAGATGATGGAAGGAACATCTGTAGTGCCTTAGGACTGTACCTGTTCTGCTCAGGGACATGTGTGTGACCTCCTGCCATGCTGGGCAGGCCAAGGAAAGAGTCACTGCTCTGCATGCCAGCATGAGACTCATCAATCCCAGGGCTTTCCATGGCTTTGCAGCTGAGAAGCTCTCAGTATGCCCACCCCATCAGTACACGGCCACTTCACCCCAGGAACAGAGCTCAGCCATGAGATGGTTGTGGCACAGGTCTGGAGCTGCCACTCACTGCTGGGACAGCATTTCATGGGACACTCGGAGCAAGGGCAGTCCTTGGCTGTAAAAGCCATGTGCACCAGGTTCTACATGACCAGCCACCTTGCTCCAGGCTGTCCAGCAAGCTGGAAACAATTTCCAAAACTCAATCCAAGCCGTTCAGAGATTGGAAAGTCGAGATGGGGAAGGAACAGCCCAACTGTTGGAATCTGCAAGTCCAGCAAAAAGCTGCACCCACACTAACACAGCCCCCAAGCAGGCTGGTGCAAGCAGTTCTGCAAACATCAGCCCTAAGAAACCATCCACAGGCGCTGGAAAACCCCGAGATACATTGAAGAAGGAAACACCGTAACTTCAGGGGCTCTTTTCATTAGTTTTCTGGCTTCATGTAACACCTCCAGGATGTATTTATTCTGCTGCACTGCAAAACGAAGCAGAGACTCTACAACCAAATGCAGGAGCAGGATCTTCGAGGATGGGATGGTTTTGTTAGTTTTTTTTGTTTTGTTTTGTTTTTTTTCAAAGTCCAAGAAAGTGTTTGAAAGATACCCATCTCCACGGAGAATTCAGACCCCACAGGGTGACTGTGAGCAGCCATCAGGGAGCTCCCCAAATGGAAAAGGATCCAATTCCACTGTGGCAGAGGAGAGGGCAAATATTAACCAAGAAGCACAACCCCCATGCAGGGTGAACATAGGCTGTTTCAGAGAAGCAAAACATTTCCCAGACATGGCCAACACAGTGTCCATTTAACTCAGTGATTTGCAACACTGAAAGCCCAGGGTCTGCTTTCTGGTTGATCCCACTTGGCAGGCAGCTGTAGGGACATTGCCCCATCTATAGCTGGACCCCTTCTGCTCCACCAAGCCAGGAGAACACAGTGTCCCATCTCCTGTTGCCTTTCCCAAAACCTTGTACTCACCGTTTCACTGGATTTACTCCCTTTGTTCTCTGTTTCACAGTGACCATTGAAATGCATCGTTAAACTAATTACTTGAACAGCCAATCTCATCTCCTGTCTTTCCCTGTTCTCGAAGCCTCTGACAAGGAAGTTGATGTGTTTGGGGGTGATTTTTCTTTGTCCTTATCCTGGGGAAGAGGCTGCTTCTTGTATTAAAGAAAAAAGGAAGGAAAAAATGGAGGGAGGTGAGAGAAGAAAGCAAGAGAAGAAGAAAGAGAACTTGGAATACATGCTGGCAAAGGCATAGTAAGGGAACATTTGTCCTTATTTCCCAATGAAAATGATGATTTTTCTTTTATCTTCTGATCTCAAAACTTTGGGCCAAGCCCCCACCACAGCTCATGAGGGGAATGCTGCTCTGGGTGCACTCAGCACTCGCTTTGTTTTGTGTTTTGGGTTTTTTATTGCTTTTAAATGCTCCTCTTGAAGGGAATCAAAAGGTGGGGCTGGGGCCACACCTGCTTCCTGGCAGGCTGCAGCACTTTTCTGCGATATGGCCAACAAACACAGCAGCCCACACGTTCCAGGAGACCCCTGGGAGGGCCCCCAGAGAACCCCCTGGCCATGCCCCAGCCACTCACCCCAGCTAGCCAGAATAGCCTTTTCCTGCACCAATCCCCCCAATCACCCATCTCCACCGTCTCCCCACGCACACACTTTGAATCTCAGCACTGTGTTTGTTCCCTCATTTCAAGCCGACAGATTTGGGCATGTCTTTGACAGAGGTTCACAATTTGGATGTTAAATTTAGACGCGCACTCGGGCTGTGATTAGAGATACAGCGACTGTTTACTGCCTTTGTGGGGAGTTTGCATCTACAGGGCTGAGGGCAAAGCCCCCCCAGGCTCTCTGATCCTCGCCTGGTGATTAGGAAAGGAGGCTGAATCACCACATAATGATGCCCTGGTATTTCCCTCAGTCGGGAGCATGCCCTGCCTTCCCCACTCCATCCCACCATGGGCTTGGAGGCACTGCTACCTCCCCATGTGCAGCCAGCTCCAGCAGGCCACAAAGGAGAGAAGTGCAGCACTCTCAGGAGTGGAAATAAACCATCCCACGAGATGAAGATACCAGAGGCAGGTGAGGGTGTTCAAGTGTTAAATGCTTGCAGCTGATCTGGCAGCCCTGAAGTTTTCATGGCCCTTGCCACGGGTCCCATGGATTGTGCACTAATTACTGCCAGCACAAGGACATGGGGTAGTGCAGCTCAGAAAAGCAGGAGGAATGGTTCTCTTAATCTGCATGAAAAATCTGTTTGATTTCACCCAATTTCCATGTGGAGATCCTTGAATTCCATGGCAAGGACCCCTGAGCTTGGAAGCGCTGCCCCTTCTTGGTAGCCATCTACATTTGGGAATAAGGGCCAGTAAATTGATTTTTTTGCTGGTTTCATGCTATGCACAGCTTTCAACCCACAGAACAAAAGTCATAGAAACCCACCTAATTTCTGCTGGTTTATTGCTGTCATCTTCCAGGGTCAGTCTCAACAGGATTTTCCTTGGAGCTGAGCCAATTCATCAGATTTCCTCCCTCTCCAGAGCACTGTCCCTCATTTTTCTGTTAAGCTTCATCTTTCCATTCGGCCCTTGGAAATGTCCCAGTCCCACTTCTGGATAGTTTTGCATTGTGACTGTGGCATAAATGATTCCAGAAGCAGAGGACAGATCAGGGACAGCACAGTCATCTATTACACTTCGAATTCCACTAAAACCATGCTGGAGAAGGAGAAACAAGACCTTCAGAGCATGATTGCTTCCCAGTGAATCCTAATGAAGGAGAAACTGCAGGCTGCAGGTAATAGGTGATGATTTCCAGGCCCAGGGTGGGAAGTTGCTGTCAGGGAACACAGACTCTCTATGATACTGTTCAATTGAGCAGGTCCTGACACAAAGAGAAGCTCTTGAAAAGTTGATGGTGATGCCTCCTAGACAATTCTCCCTAAGTTTTGACTGTGTCTTTCAAAGTTTCAGATCATTTCCAGAGGAAATTATGCTTCTGCCTCATGCCCCAGATGAATAGTCACTCTCCATCCCTCATAATAACTGCTGAAGCCATTGATTGCTTTCAGTCCAGCTTGTAACTGAGAGCAAAGGTCTAAGAAATATTGAGGTCACAACAGGTTTTGCAAAATAAGTATCTGGACAGAGGAGTAAAATCCTGCTAATGCATAGGGAAAAAGCAGCAATGTTAAGTGAAGCCCTTCTTAGATGTCAGGAGATATACAGGGAAGGTTAAGTACATTCCAGGAGGGATTCAGACGACAGCTTGCATCTTGTTAAATGCCAGAAAACCCACTCCTTGCTCAAGGTTATCCTCCCATATTGAATTGCTGGGGCCCAGGAAGGCATGTGCTCTGGATCCAGCTTTTCTTGTGGTTGTGGAGTTCATAACATCTCTGCTTTGTGGGTTCTCTGATGTCTTATGAGAGATGAGTTCACATTGCCGTTTCAGTACAATTCAATTAAAAAGTCAATTAGCCCAGATACAAAGCGATCTGCTTCATTAAGTCTGCTGTTGGTGGAACAGCTCTGGTTTGGTTGCTGGTTTATTCTGCTGCCTTACTCCATTCTGGGCTGTGTGGATTACCCTGCTCCCAGTGCTGCAGCCACGCGTGCGCAGCCTGCCAGCGTCTCCTCTCCAGGTTCAGCAGTTGAAAATGTTGGAAGGGAGTAGCTCTAGGCAAGTCCCTACATGCTGCACAGCTCTGAAGCGCTGTTAAGTAACAAGCAACAAGCAGAGTTTTAAGAACATGGTTTTCGACTTCTCAGAAGGAGCCACATGCCTTTCTGGGTCACCCATCCCTGCCCTCCAAGCTTTTCTTTAATTTGCAGCACATTTGGAACTATGTTGTGTTTCCTGGAAGTGAAATGATGGCATGAAAAAATAAGTCTGAATTTTGTCAAAACTGAATTGTGTTGATTTCTCTCCAACTTCTGGTAGTTTGATTTCAGCTTCAGACCATTCATTTCAAAAAGGAATGACCACAGAGAGATTTTTGGATGGTTAGCATCTGTTTACCAAGGAGAAAAGGATTTGAGCAAATATGAAATTTACAGCTTTGTATTTATCAGTAATTAAAAACCTCAGTGAGAGAATATGACACATACTGTTAGCTGGGCTCTAACAATTTGTTCCTAACATTCAACTTGAGTTACAAATTGAACCTAGTTCTGGTTCTTAAAGAGATGAGTCTTGAAAAAGTGTCTGGAAAAACAAGTCTTCCCTGTTTAAATTAGGAATGTGCCAAATGACTGGCAGGTACTTGATATATAATTTAAATTTAAAACAGGAAGAAACAGTTCTAGATAAAGATCTCCTAGGATATCTAGGGGAAATATATGCACCTATATTTAGCTTATCCCTGGTTTCAACCCCTAACTGCACACACAGCAGCATGTGCTTAGCTTCTGAAAAGAGCAGCCCTTGATCCTTTAACAAGCTCTGCAAAGCTCCCTAATAAAATTACATCCCTGTTAATCACATATGTGCTCCCCAGTTCCTTCTTTGGTGCACCTTGCTTACAGAGATAAATCGTGGAGCCACAGCTGCTCAGGAGAAGGCAACGTGGCAGGTGGTCATGGACGGCAGATCCTCCACAGAAATCCTGACCCTGGGGCTTTGCTATGAGAAGGCAGGAACCAGAGATATTACTCAAGGGCTGAGGGTGACATGGGCAAAGTGTCTTGCTGGAAACCTGCTCCTTCAGTCGACACAGGAGGCAGCAGGGTCAGGCCTGTGAATTACAAGAACTTTGAGATAATTGAAAGAGAGCTTGACTAGAAACTGAGCAAAAGCTGTTGGAAAGGCCACATCGTGGAGTTGCACATTCAGAAGGAATTTATACAACATGGCATGTGTTCCCTATCATTGCTGCGGAACGACAGCACATCCTGTGGCACAGGGACAGAAAGGGAAGACAAACCACAGAGAAGCACATAAATCAGCTTGTATTTTGACTCTTGAAGCTACTTTGCAGAAACTTGAGTGGAGAGGAAAGTTAAGATGGAGAAGGGAGGCTGAAGAAACAAAAGGAGGGAGTTTGGATTGGGGGTGGAGAGTTTAGATATGCTGTTTGACTTAGGAGAAAGCAGAATGAAAGGAGGGCAAGATTGTTCACAGAACAGTAAGTCAGCCTGATCAGAGCATCCTTCATGACTTTGCACATTTTGCCCTCTATAAAGGCAGAAACTGAAGCAGAGAAAGTGAAGAAATCTGAGCCAGGGTAGGGATGTGGGAGGACAGGTCTCTCATAGACAGAGGGAAGAAGAGCTGAACTAACAATTATATCAATAAAAGCCAGGGTAGACAGAGCAGGGAGGTGAGGCTGAGCCCTTGCAGACTTTTTTTCTGTAAAACACTGACCTTAATGAAAATTACCAATGTTCTTTGACACCCTCAGGGCTCAAGGAGACACCGCACCATGGAAATCTCCATCAGGAGTCACTTTCTGAGTGTTGCTGTTTTCCTGATGCATTGTGTGGTCCACAAGGCAAGCTGTGACAAGGGCAACAGTTCGCCTCTGCACTTCACCCACTTTTTCTACAATGCTACCATCTATGAGAATTCAGCCCCCAAGACCTATGTGGAGAGCTATGTCAAAATGGGCATTTACAAGAGAGACCCTGAGTGGGACATCAGGTACAGAATAGCTTCTGGGGACAACACTGGTCTGTTTAAAACAGAAGAACATGTGATTGGGGATTTCTGTTTCTTGAGAATAAGAACCAGGAGCAGCAACACAGCACTTTTAAACCGTGAGGTCAAAGACAGTTACATGTTAATAATTAAGGCCACAGAGAGCACTTCTGCCTACGAAGCCTGGGCCAAAGTCTTGATCCATATTCTGGACAGGAATGACTTGAAACCTCTCTTTTCACCCCCTTCCTACAAAGTGTCCATCAGAGAAGACACTCCTCTAAAAACAGCGGTCAGCACGCTCAGTGCCACTGATGCTGATGCTGGCCAGAATGCTGAGTTCTACTATGCCCTCAACACCAAGTCCACCCTATTCACTGTGCACCCCACCACGGGGGCAGTCATGGTCGCAGGCAGGCTGAACAGCACCCATCGAGGCAGGCATAACCTGCAGGTTTTGGCTGTGGACAGAATGAGAAAGATCACAGAGGGGAATGGCTTTGGGAACTTGGCTAGTCTCACAATCCAGGTGGAGCCATCTGCCAGGAAACCCCCCTCCATCTCCTCAGTGAAGGTGACATCGCCTGACTCAGATGAAGACTTTATCTATGCAACTCTCTCTGTAGAAAGTGGTGACTCAGAAGCAGGGATTGATTCAGTTGAGTTTGTGGATGGAGATCCGGGAAGACATTTCAAAGTCATCAAATCCTACTTTGGGAGCACTGAGTTCATGATTGTGTCAAACAAAGAGATAAACTGGTTACTTTACCCATTTGGTTTCAACCTCAGTGTGCAAGCCAAGGACAAGAGCAAGCCACCACTGTTCTCTCCTGTCAGAGTTATCCACATACCTCCCTCCAAGTATGTTTCTGCCAGGTTTGAGAAGGAAGTGTACCGGGTCCAGCTCAGTGAATTTTCCCCAGCTGGAAGCCAAGTTGTTATGGTAAAGATCACACCAGTTTTCCCAAATCTTAAATATATTTTGAGACCTACTCCTGACAGCACAAGCTTTAAGATCAATCCTCACACTGGACTGATAACTACAGTCAGAGCAATGGACTTCCATGAACAGTCTAGTTTTGAGCTTGAAGTTACAACCAGTAACAGTCACACATCCACGACTGTTATCGTTGACATCATTGACTGCAACAATCATGCTCCAAGTTTTACTCAGTCTTCGTACCATGAGGCCTTTGATGAAAATGTTCCTCCTGGTACCAGTGTCTTAACAGTAAGGGCTACAGATGAAGATAAAGGAGACAATGGCTTTGTCACCTACAGCATAGCCAACCAGAAATCAGTTCCCTTTGTCATTGACCCCTATTCTGGTGTCATTTCCACCTCCAAGTCGATGGACTATGAGCTGATGCAGAGATGGTACCACCTGCGAGTGTGGGCATCAGATTGGGGCTCACCCTTCCGCCACGAGACAGAGGTGTACGTCTCCCTCACGCTGAGCAACGTCAATGACAACGCTCCTGTGTTTGAGAAGGCGAGCTGCAGTGGCACCATCCCACGGGACTTTCCAGTTGGGAGCCCTGTGGCCACGGTCTCTGCAATCGACAGTGATGAGCTGCAGCATATCAAATATGAAATCAAGTCTGGCAACGAGTTACAGCATTTTGAATTGAATCCCATCTCTGGAGTAATATCCCTTAGAATATCTCTGCGAGATCTTCCTTCTGAACAGCCACTTTTCTACTCTTTGAAAATAACTGCAACAGATGGAGAGAACTACGCTTTGCCAACATCTGTAAACATCACTGTGGTCAGCCAAGGTCTCCCCGTCAAAATGCAGTGTGAGGAAACAGGAGTCTTGAAGCAACTGACAGAAACTATCATACACTCCATCGAGTCTCAGTCTCAAGGCCATGGGCAGGATGATGAAACATCTCTGAACTTGCACCTTATAAACCATAATGCTCCTAAATTTGATGACAGCTTTCCACGATCTATTGATATCATAGAGACTGTTCCCATCAACTCAACTATTGCTGACCTGTCAGCCATTGATCCTGACACTGGTTTCAATGGGAAATTGGTCTATGTGATCTCAGATGGAAATGATGACAGCTGCTTTACAATTGACCAGGAACTGGGTCTCCTTCAAGTCCTTTCTCCTTTAGATCATGAACAAACCAGCTTCTACATTCTTAACATTACTGTGCATGACCTTGGCACACCACAAAAATCATCTTGGAAACTATTGGCTGTGAATGTGTTGGATACCAATGATAATACCCCTAAATTCCCTCAAGGTGCCTATTGGGTGGCAATACCAGAACATGTAGCAGCAGGGACAACAATAGCTCAACTGAAAGCAGAAGATGCTGATACAGACGACAATGGGAGAGTAAAATACTCCCTCCTAACCCCCACGGACAAGTTTGCCATTAACAGCGTCACTGGAGAAGTGACAGTTACAGGTACTCTAGATAGAGAATTGTGGCCTTGCTATGTGCTGAAAATAGAAGCTAGGGACCAGCCCAAAACAGGCTTCCAGCTGTTCTCTGTTACAGACCTCATTGTGACTCTGGAGGATGTAAATGACAACACCCCACAGTGCCTCCCAGCCCTCAACAGTGTGAAGGTCCCCGAAGACCTGCCTGTGGGAACCATTCTCCTGTTTCTGGAGGCTTTTGACCCTGATGCTGGCTCTGGGGGGGAGGTGAGGTACAGCCTCATTAACAATGAGGACATGATGTTTCATGTGGATAAGCTGACTGGGGCACTCCGTTTGGAGAAGGAGCTGGACTATGAGAAGAGGGACTCTTTCAATCTAACCGTGAAGGTCAGTGACGGTGGGAAGCCCTTCTCTCGCTCTTCCCTCTGCCACCTGGAAGTGAACGTCATTGATGTCAACGAGAACTTGAACCCCCCACGCTTTGCCTCCTTTGTCTTCAAAGGCTGGGTGCAGGAGAACAGCCCTAAGGGCACGTCAGTGATGATGGTCACGGCAAAGGACATCGACAGGGGCAGAGATGGAGAGGTTCAGTATTTCCTCCGAGAAGGCACTGGCCTGTCCGTCTTCCACATTGAAAAGGACACAGGTAAGGACATCTTCATTTGATACCTTGAAGGCTTAAACTACCTGCTGTGTTTGGCCTGGTTGTTTACAATGTTGTATGCATTCAAGCCTTTCTTAATTGTGCAGGGATTTACTAAGTCTATCCCTGGATCTGAGTAGGAACAAGCAGGGGTTTTTCTCCTTAAAATAACAGCAAATCAATGGCTGTTGTCCCCCAAAATACTGAGTCTTCTCTTTCTCTTGTGTACCAAAAATTACCCTCATCAGAAGCAAGCCCTCACCTTCCACACAATCTCACAGCCTGGCAAGGTGGGTGCGAGGGTTTGTGCATACAGCAAAGAGCAGGAAGCAGACTTGAGACTGCTCTGTCATCAAGGACTAAGCGGTCTGAGTTCCTAAATCCCTCACAAACACTCTGTGTCCTTCTCCTAGGCACCATCCGGACCATAGGATCACTCGACCGAGAGGCAACATCTCACTATTGGCTGACTGTGTTAGCCCTTGATCTGGGAACAGTTCCTCTGTCTTCCGTGACTGAAATTTATATTGAAGTCATCGATACTAATGACAACCCCCCTCAGATGTCCAGACCTGTCTTCTATGCCTCTGTCATGGAGAATTCCCCACCAAACACATCTATCCTTCAGCTTGATGCCTTTGATCCAGACTCCAGCTCAGAGGGAAAACTAACTTTTCACATCCTAACAGGAAATCCTCAAGGACTCTTCAGCATTAACCTCCTTACAGGTAAGACTGACCCAGCACAGTCTCTGTTTCTGAGGCTTCCTAGTGCCCAGAGGATGTTACGTATTCAGTATAAACAGCCCACACAGCTGCCTGTGACACTTTCCTCTGCAGTAGAAGTCCCAGTCTCCAAATACACTCAGTGGGGAGTCTGAGGATTGAAACCCTCAACCTGAGGGCTGCGATTTGCATCCAGATGGCTCTTAGAATGACACAAATGTGCTGCTTTCAAAGCCCTAAACAGTTGCTTTTAATCTTCCCCCTTATAAACAACTGCCCTGTTGCACAGCCTGAGCCAGGGAACACCCTCCTGGAGGTGACTGTTCCTGACAGACCCAGGCAGGATTAACAAAAATGAATTCCACTGCACTTAAAGGCTCCACCCATTCTCCAGCACTATTAATGTAGTAAGTGTAGTAAGCCTCTTCTGCCATCTTCCTAGACTATATCTTTCATCTGAGGATTATTTACCAGATCTTTCAGAGCCATCAAAAACCCGCTGATGTTTTGTGTAAACAGCTTCCTCAAACGATCCTAGCAGAGCTGACATTGGGCCAGTCTGGCAGGGAAAGCTGTGCCGAGCCCTTCATGCCATCAGCTCCTGGGAGAAGAGGGAAGGGAGGGCACAGAGCCTGAGTATGGGAGAGGATTAACTGCCTGACTTTGATCTCCTGGAGATGATAAAAGCAGTTCAGCTACTGCAGTGGAATGGAAGCTTGCTCTCAGATGAGGAGCTGGGTGTATTGAAAAAGGCTAGACCTGCTCTCAGCTCCATGTTACCAGTGGTGTAATGGCTCTCTGGCAATGCTCTACAGGTAGTAAGGAGGGGAATGGAAGAAATAAATTATTATTATGAAATACTAAAGTGTTCTTGTCACAAGAACCTCACAGGGTGTGTTTACATGGCACTGTATAAATGCACCTGGAGATGTCAGCTAACTGTGACCACTGTTGCCCACAGCTGTAGCTGGCTGTGCTGCCAGAAGCTTTTTAGTCCTGTCAGGACATTGCTCTGCATCCAACTTCCCCACATAATCCAAACAGCTATGCACAACCCAGCCCCAGGACAGCTTGCACAATGCAGGGCTCTACAGAAATGTTCCTCCAGAAGCCCTGTTGCATAAAACCACTGCCTTTTTGATGGGATGTGGAGCAGGATGGCTATCAGGACACCAAGCTGGCTCCCCTCTTCAGCTGGGCAGCCATGCACCCTGCAGGAAATTCAGCCTTTATGCTGCAGGCAAAGCTTTCAGCCCAGTATGAGTGCAGCCCTGCAAAGTCACGCTCCAAGGCTGTCGTGTTCCATAGTAAAATGAGTGACTTTGGCAAAATCCAAGTGTTTGTTAATGAGACACCTCACCTCTAAGTCAATGCATTAATCCCCATCTTAGACAAAAAAAGCTCTCAGGTATGAGTCATGTCCTCTCCATCTCTCCCTATACTCAACTGATTTGCATGAGAAGAGTGATAAGTTTGTCAGTTCTGAAAGAAACTCCTGGGCTGATCTTATCTCTTGCTGGAGGTCTCTTCTTTAAACCCTGAGCTTGGAGGTTGTTTAAGGTCCTGCTTCCAAGTCTGATGAAGATTCAGTTATCCATTATTTTACTTGCATGTCACCCAAAAGAACCTATAATTACCTGTGAACATTGGCATAAACTGAGCAGTTATGCCCTCATGTTTACAGTATCTAAAGAGAAGTCATTTGCTGCTGCTGCCAGAAGGAATATCACAGCTTGTCTAACATTCAGGGCTCTAGGCAGCTTATTGGAAACTCAGTGATATTTTCATTCTGCAGGCTAGTTGCTCCATTAAGTAGAATAAAACAATAATCTTTGGTCTCAACTTGGTAGTGCAGCACTGGGAGATGACTGCTGGTCATCCCCATTAGTGCAGAATTATATTAAAAAGAATTGAAAAAAAATGTTATTCCACTGCAGGGCAGAAGACTGTGATCAAGACATCTCCTTTTCACCTATCCCACATGGTCATTGTGATCCATGACCCACAGGGTCATTGTGGTCAATGACCCACATGGTCATAGTCATCAAAGGACAGACAAATTCACACTGGCACTGAAAAAAGCCAGAGCACAAGAGGGGCAGAGGTCAGTTTGGGCCTCTCCTAGGTGAGACATTCCTGGTAGTAGCCTCTTAACAAAGGGAGAGGAGGAGAAAGAGGAAGCTTCTTCTCATCCTGTGTCCTAATAGGAATTAAGGTCCTGATGTACTGCTACAAGAGTTACATCTACACCCAGAATAACCCTGCAGAGTAGCTCTGGATAGTCATTTAGGGCAGAGTGAACACACTACTGCAAGTAACCTAATTTGGTTCCTGGTTGTGTGTTTGATTTAGTACCTTGACATGGGGGTGGTTTGGCCAGTGAGACACAGCCAGCAAGGCCCCTTGACTTCTCCTGAGGCCTTGCAGGGGAGCCAGAACAGCCATGGGACCTGTCCTGGGCTCCTCCAGCATTCCCAAACTACCACAGAAAGGCTCTGAGATCTTCAACCTCTCAGTTCTCTAGAGAGGGTGGAGAAAAGGGGGAAAATACATGAAAGGCTAATGAGAAGAGGGAACAAAACTGTGCACTGAGATGAAAGCTCTGTGCCATCGGCAATGGAATCTCTCCAGCCCAGCCTGGCAGCTGGTGTGCAGCAGTGTTTGTGGGAGACAGGGATAGATAGCTACATGGAGAAATGGGCAGATAGTGGGGTCTTGGGGTATTCTTCTACTGGAAAAGTTTTCAGCTTGTTTTGTTCAGGTTTTGATGTGAAGGGGGTTCGAATCCAGACAGGACCAGGAGGAACTGGGAGGCTGTGGCAGGAAGAGTCAAGATGAAGCCATTCATCCTGCTGGAAAGCTGTTTGGAGAATCCTTTTACATTGGATTATTTGTCTCCAGCTCTTATCTAGTGCTTGTTCTTCTGGTGTTTCTTCTGCTGTGTCAGTGTCCATTGCCTTCCCCTGTGTGCCTGTGGTTCCCTGCATTTCTCTACAAGAAAGGACACCCTGCTCTTTAGGCCCGAGGAATGGTTTGGGGTTCTTCTCCCCAAATCAACATAACACACAGCTGAGCATGGAGTAGTGCACAGCAGGGTCAGAGCAAGAGCTGGGGTGGTAGGAGAACAAGGAAGAAAAGGTTAAATGGAAGCAGAAGTGAGGCAAGAGAAAGAGGATTTCAGGAGAACAACCTCTTCCCTTCTCAAGCTCTTGTGAAAGTCTCAGTGCCTGCAAACCTGATTCTGGCTATTTTAACTATCTTAGATTTTCCCCCCTGCAGCAAGGGCGGGGGGCCAGCAGCCTCCACCCCAGCCCTCTTCTTGCCAGCAGAAGTTATTATTATTTCTTGTTCCCTGACAACAATTCCCTGATAATTTTAATGCTCTTGTTCCAACACGACCAACCTTCCTCTCTGCCCTTTGCAGGCAGCAAGCAGGAGAGAGGCAGACAATCCTCTCTCATTGCTGTGTGTGGACAGGCTGCTGGAGCACAGTCTATGCCTGCATGCAGGCAACAGAAAGCATTGTTTCTGGACCTTCATCTGCATGCAGAGTTTGGCTAATTGGCCAGGTGCAATTAGGACCTTTGACAGTTTTGTTCAGTCTCTGTAGGATTCAGCAGAAACCTTCAGGGCCTCATGCAAGAACACAAATAAAGGACACCCACTCAACTCCATCACGTCCCATGGGACAGGCTGGATGGGGTTTTCCAGCAGGGCAGGGTACTGGTAACTCGCAGACATGCACATGCACACACAAAACACTCATTAAAACTAAGCATGCACTTCCCAGGCCTTGTAGAGGACAGCAAAAAGAACCAAGGAACTGTGTCCCCAGGCCACAAAAGCTGATGGCAGTTCCACTCTAATAACAGCTTCCACTTCCACTTTAGCCCTCTGGCCTCACAGGGTGTATAACCAAGCAGCAACAAATGAAAATGTGCATTAATTCCAGCCAGCTTCTGTCAGGAATCGTGTGCAGTGTCCATCCCCCCACCTCCAAGTGTTCCGTGTGAACACTGCTGTCAGTTTGTGCATCTGGCATCACCCAGAACCTCAGCTCCAAACAGGAATTAGGGTGATTAACCCTAATTAATTAACCACACGGGCTTTCAGATCCCAGGGCAGAGTGGTAACTGGCTCCAGAGGGGGGAACGAGGAGCCGTGGTTGGGCACGGAGTAAGGGACAGAGTTTGCCTGGGGTCAGGAGAAGAAACCAACCCTTTGCCTTGTGGCTCAGCAGATATGAAGATAAACCAAAAAAATTCCATCTGGTGAGACTCCCAGCTAGGATAGAGTACAGGTTATGTGATAGAGGGCAGAGTCAGCTCTTACTCTCCAGGAGATATGAGCATCTTCAGTGGTACAGACATTCAAGAGTGTCATTAAATTCCAGTTCATTTGCCTTCACTATGGTCCTCCTTCTCCAGCACTAGAAAGCTGAGCTATTATCCTGCTTTCTTTCATTTTTTTCATTGAGTCATGGAAGAATTTCAGGGTGTGGCCAGGTAAATCCAGATAGTTACTTCAGAGTGGTTAAGTTCCCTTCCATCAGCTGGCACGCAGTAATCCAGTGCAAACAAGGTGTTAGTCTGCTGCAACTGGATTTTGCAATCTGATAAACCAGAAACATCCCCAGTGTGCACATGAGTGTCAGGCAGCAGTCAATATCTGTCCTGTGGGCTTTTTAGGTCAAAATTATGAAGCATTCCCTGAGGTAGCTGGAGTTCTGGGCTCAATAGCCAACCCATTGTCAGTGAGGACAGGAGCACTAGAGATCTCAGAGACCTGCTGCTGCAATTCCTTCTCCAGGCCCTCATTAGGAGAGCATTTCCATGAGTTTTGTTGCTAATGAAGCCCTACAGCTTCTCACTCACCTGGGAAGGCTTTAAAAGCTCCTTAGCCAGTGGGCTCTCTACTGAGTCCTCTTCACCTGCTGAGATGTTAAAAGGATGATTAGGGAGAGAAAAAAACCATTATGACAGACAAGCAAACAGAATTTTTCAAGCCATCTTGTCATAACACATTAAGGAGTGTTGATTTATGATTGTAAAGGCATCAAATAAATGTTTAGCACCATGGCTGGTGCCAAATGTGAATAATCCCAGAGAAAAGTGGAAACGGTGAACAGTAGTCATGTTCCAAGCAGCTGCTCCTTGCTCCCTCCTTCAGCTGCCTCATGTTTCCTGCAGCCATTTGAAATTTTCTCCTGCCTGTCATGCTCTCAGACAGACATACACAAGAAGTATGGTACAACTGAAGACAATACTATTAAATAAATCATTCTGGCTTTGCACCAGGAACGAGAGCTGAGATGGGGTCATGCACCTGGCATTTGCAGTCTTTCAGGACACACAGGTGCACGTGCTCACACCACTGCACATGCACATGGCATCCCATGCAAAGCATTTCCCAGGATAGTGTGAACCTGTGTCTCTGCTTGCTCTGCCTAGGAAAATTCACCCTGCCTTTTGCTGGTGTGAAGAAGCAGAACTTCACAGGGAAGAGAGAGACCTTGATAACTGGGAGTGGACAAAAACACTCACATGTGTCAGCCTTGATTACTTTCAGGAGGTCAAACATTACATATACAATTTCCATCATTGGTAAAGCAGTTGTAAAGTGATCTAGAGCTGCTTTTCCCCAAAAGTAAAGAGTCAAGGCACTCAGCAGGGACTGTTATGAAGCCAGGCATGGAAACAGAAGCCTCAGCTCCATCCTTTCCACAATTGCATCTACTCATCTTAGTCATTGACAGGCCAATAGGAGGCAATTATAATGATTTTGTTTCAACTCTAGTTTATTATAGGTGCAATTCTTCCCTCCTGCATCCAACCTATTCCCTGTGGTTAAACTACTGTATATTTTTCAGAAATCCCTCAAATCTTGCAATTGTTGGAGGACTCATCCTGTGTCTCAGAAAGGCTTAAATAATATACCAACATTATTTTTGACTGTGTACCTTATTTTTAGCTGGAATGCATTTGTTCTAGCAGTTGAGTAGAGGGTATTTCCCAAGACAGAAGACAAACTTTTGTCAAAACACTGTAAATTACAAAGAGCAAGGTTCAGCACAGGGAAAACAGGAGTAGAGACTTGTTAAGAGGCCAGACTCGTGCCAGCACATGCCGAATGTTTCTTACTTAGAGGCATAAGAAAAGTTTTGTTTTCATGGTCCTGCAGCTTTTCTCACCTAATGATTTGCCAACCCTCAACTGATGCAGGCATCTGGTAGGTGTTCCCCCTCCTCCATGGTCTCTGTGATCAGAGAGCAGCAGCAACACCTCCACAGAGGGATTCAGGCTCGGAGGGGATGCCTTACCCTCTGGGGGTATCTGTCTTTCTCCTATGATCACAAAGGGAGCCTGAAACAGGACAGGTGGGCAGGCTGATCTCGGGCATTCAGGGATCTGATCAGCCCTGGCTTTTCTTGCAAGCTGAGTCTTGGAGCTCAAAGGGTTTCTTTCTTGGCAGGTCTGATTTCCACGACTTCACGGCAGCTGGATCGAGAATACAAGGCTGAACATATCCTAGAGGTGGGTAATGATGATTGTAATTAGCTTTATTTACCTACAAGTGTATTAAGTCCTCAAAGAGCTTTCCTTGCAAGTTGGAGCACAGAGAAAGAATCTCATCCCATCAGCTCCCAACTGCTGGGAAACTTAATTAAATGGTGTGTGTTAACCCAAGAGACAGCTGCAGCAGTACTGTGGGGTTTATTATTTTCTTGCTGAAGACTGGAGCAAAAGTTCTGTTCTGGAAGCTGTGGGAATGCAGAAAGAGGACTGGAACTGTCCTCTAGCTGGATGGTTCATACCTTATGAGGGAAAGAACAAGCCAGAGAAATCCACCCTCGTTTATCTCATTGTATCAGATATTGTTGTATAGCTTTGGTCACCAGCCCCCATCCTCGGCTGTTCACAGCTGTTGAGTATTCCCATCAGAGGGATCTGGAGGTTTTTGAGTCTATCCGGATTTATCATTTCTCTCTGCAATGCAGCATGCTGGGAGCGTGCACAGGCAGGGCAGGGTGAGGATGGCTGGTACCTGGCCAAGCCATTGCAATACAAATATTTTCAGATGTGTGATCTCTAACGACCAGCCTGACCCACTGCCCAGAGCAGCTGGAGGCAGGAGCCTTGCAAACTCATCTCCCTCTGCATGGACAGGCCCTGCACAGTGCCAGCTACAGCCACCAGGCCTTGCCCTGCAGAGAGGAGCAGTGCCTTTGAAAATGTTGAGATAGAAATGCAGACCCACACAAAAACCCCTGACTGAGTCATTGCCCACCAGGATGGAGGCTGGCTGGTCACACTCCAGGTCTCCTCTAAGAGCGCTGTCACCTTCTCCCTTTGCTTGCTGACAGGTGGCTGTCTCTGACAACGGAGAGCCAGCCCTCAAGTCCACCAGCAGAGTCGTGATCCAAGTGCTGGATGCCAATGACAGCCCTCCCAGTTTCCCCCACAAGCTGTTCATGGTGCAGCTCCCCGAGAGAGCAGCCTCAGAGACTCCCCTGCCCGTGTACAGGCTGATCGCTTCCGACCGTGACCAGGGCCAGAACAGCCAGATCACATACACCATCGAGGAGGAGGAGGAGGGGATATTCACCATCAACCCCACAACTGGCACCATCTTCTCCAGGAAAGCTTTTCCTGCCTCCGAATACAACATACTCACGGTGAGAGGAGAGGGAAACACAAAGAGCTGATGGGAAGAGACAGGTGGAGAGGGAAAGAGAGAAAAGGGTTCAGAAACAGAAAAGATGAAAGACGTGGAGGAAATGCAGCAGTGGAAAAGAGGAGAGCTTGAAAAAGGCAAATGTGTTAAGAGAGAGAGAAAGTGGGAGAGAATGATGGGAAATGCAGAAGGTAAGAAGCTATTAAAAATGGACAATAAATTTTAAATTAACTGTCCAAGCTACCTTCAGAGAGGAATAGAGTGATCCGTGATTCCATATAGATGTGGACGCAAATTTGAACAGTTTTTGGGCTCCTTCTTGCCTCTGTATGGCATCCTGATCAGGCCATGGAGCTTGGACATAGGTTCAAAGCCTTCCCACAATCTGTGGGTTCTTGCAACAAGGTTTGCGATCCAGGTCTCTGCTATGGATAGAGCTTGTCAGATCTACCTGACGGTAAAGAGGAATTTGGGTTGCATGGCTCTGCCTTGGGAGCAGCCAGAGCATGGACCACTGGCTCAAGATTTGTTCCATGGGATTTTGGGCACACTGGGAGCTGAAACTCCTGGTGGGTGGGAGAAGGAGCTTTCCACAGAGTTCCCATGAGCTAACTCAGGTTTCTCCCTGAGCGCACGTGCCTTTCTCTGCAGGTCAAGGCCACCGACGGCGGCAGCCCCCCGCTCTCCTCCCACGTCAGACTCCACATCAGCTGGGTCGCCCGGCCTGGCCCTTCCTCAGAACCACTGGCTTTTGATGAGCCCCACTTCAACTTCGCTGTGATGGAAACAGATCCTGTGAACCACATGGTGGGGGTGATCAGCATCGAGATGGGCCCCAGCCAAGTGTGGTTTAATATCACAGGTGAGACACAGAAATGAGAGCAGGGCAGCGGTGTCTGGGAGCATTTGCTCCAGCTCCCTTGGCTTTCAGCGCTCGCATGCCTGAGCTAATGAAATTGTTTGCTTTAGGTGTAGGTGAACTACAGGGAAAGCTTTCTCACAGGCACAGGGAGGTTTAAACAGCCATTAGACAAAGCTGCCCATCCAAGGCTTCTGGTGCCAAGAGCAATTACTCAACACATTTTTTAATGACAATCTGGAACTTGCCTGTGTTTGAGGAGTTCTCCAATGTCGCACGAGAGGCAGGGCATGCCAGTGCCAGCTCCTCCTGGGAATCAAGTGACACTGTTGGTCTTGTTAGAACTGCCTGCAAGGATCCAGGTGTGTGGCTGAGTGTTACAGATACCCCCTGTATCTCCCTCCACGTTGAGTCTTGAGCAGGGAACTGAGAAGGAAGTATTCCTCAAAGACCTGGTCTGCCCTAACTTGTGGGGCTCTCCCTTCCTCCTCACCACATCCCAGGGGTGATTTAGACATGGAATGTGGAACCCTAGGGCCTCCTCTAAGACAGACAACTCAGAGGGGATGTGGGCTGTCACCCCAGGGGACTATCCAGGCAGCATGTGCAGAACTGGTCCTACCAACGAGGGCCAATTGTGCTCGTATAATTTGATGTTTTGAAGTGGTGCCCCAATCTACCTTGCACAGCCTTTCCCTGGTACTGCCTGCAGGGCCTGCCCTTGTCAGACAAAGCCTTAATTGGGCAAGTGAATAGTTTTTCCCTTACTGTGTTAGGGCAAGGATAATGGTGTATAAATACAATTAAACAACAAGAGATACAACACTATAAGGAGCAAGACGATATCAGTGAGAGGTTTATCCAGCATTAATAGTGTCTGCTTGGGTCTGCAGAATTAATGGTGCATTCCTCTGGATGTTATCCCATCATTTCCCTGCTGAGTGCTGGAGCATAGCTTGACCTCATCTTTCCCAGTTCCTAGAGCTCCAAGTCATGCTGAAGGCTCTCTTGGTTTATATCCTGGTGGAAAAGGACAGGATTTTATTTTCCCTACAAGGGAAGGAAAGTGTCACAGCAACCAAGGGGGTAATGCAGAGATTCAGGAGCTTTCAGCACCTCATTCAAAGTTTCACCTTTCCCAGACCACAAACATTGTCACTGTCACTGGGATTGATGGAGTCTGCAATAATTCTGACAAAGCAACATCACTCTTCATCTCTTTCCTTCTCTGAGCTTTTTCTTTCCATTTGGCTCTGTGCACAAGGAGCTCTTCTCTCTTTTCTCAGGGAAAGACATCCGTGGGTCTCTCTGCCTCTGTCTCTGCTTCTTTCTGTCTCCTTCCCAGCGGGAGAGCAGTGGTCCAGATGGCTGGTGAGCAATGCATTCCTCCAGCAAGGAAAGACACATAATTTTACAACCAGCAAAGATTTTACCAGCTGGTAATAGAATAAAGCAGAATCCAAAGCATCCAGTAGCCAGGAAGGAAGAAGTTGAGACCTGGGATAAATCACAGAAAACTGTTTCAGCTTTTCCATATCTCAGAGCATCTTTGGCAGATTTAATGTGCAAGAGGGGCCTGTTGGGCAAGCGAGGCATGAGAAAGGAGCTATCATGCCAGGGCTGAGCAGCAGTAGGGTGAGGGACAGCCCTCTGCTGCTGAGCTGCTCAGGCCTGCTGTTCCTGGCAATTCTCAGCCATCTGGGTTGGAGGCAACAGGCTCTGCTCACCCTGGAAGCTCCGTCTGCCTCCCCAACTGTTGGAGTGTTGGGAATTCAGGTAGCTCACAGGCTCCCAGCCGTGGTGATGAGGACCATTGCTGATATGCCCACAGCGTGACCTTGAATCAGAAGCCAGCAAGAGCCCTGTTCTACCCAGCAGGTCCCTGATCCATGCTAAACCAGTGATAGTGCATGGCTGGAAACCTTGAGCAAGTAAATCAATGCTCAAATGGGCCTGTTGCCAATCTAGTCAGGACATCACATGCATAAGAGCATCCTTTCCCCTTCTCTCCTCCTCCTCATTTTCTCTAATTCCCCTCACCTTCCTTTTCACACTCCTTTGTCACCATCTGTGACTATCTCTTTGTCCAGCTTTGCCTTGTCCTGCCTATCTCCTGTGTGCATCTTGTTATCAATCACATGTTATTTTGAGTTTCCAGATTTGGAATTTGGGAGAAACGTTACCTGTGGCACTATCCCCAATCTAGCTGACTGTAACTGTCCTCCTGTTTCCCTTTTCCATCTGTCCTGTGTCACAGGTGGTGATGATGACATGGATTTTGACATTGAAAAGAGTACAGGCAGCATGGTCATTGCAAGACCTCTGGATGCAAGGAAGAAGTCAAGCTATAACCTGACAGTAGAAGTCACTGATGGGTCCAGTACGATCAAAACCCAGGTAATGGTTTTTCAATGCCAAAGGAAACCTTTCCTCTGAGTCTGCTGAGCTCTGGATCGGGTGCCAGGCACAGGAGTCTCGTTACACTGTGATCCTTCATTACACAGTGACCCTTATACCAAGCTAAGATTGTTTTTATGTTGTTGGAAACAGCTGGTCTAGGAAACCCTGTGTCTTTGATCCCAAGCAGCACACAAGGACACCTCTACACCACCAGCCAAGCTGGGGTGGCAGTTCACACACTCAGACCTCAACTCAGTCTCAGCTGCTCAGGCTGAATTACAACACATCTGGGACAACATCTTAGGGAATTGTGTACATGGTTAGGTCAGGCTTGGGTCCATGTTCCCATGTCAAGGGGTGTTCCTGGGATATGCTAACCCAGGTACAGCCAGCATAGATCCATCTGCAAGAAGTGAGGTCAGGCCCAGAGAGTGAGTGGGGCAGCTGCAGTGATGCTGTGTGCTCTGAGTTACCACATATAAAGTAAGTGCTGGTAAAAGGAGGCACTTCACTCTCAGGCATGTGCCAGAGCTAAAATGATGATATTTTGCCCATCTTTACCTACCCTGAGGAGAGGTGTTCAGGGCTTGATCTTTCACTAGTCATTCTCTCTACACATAAGAAGCAGCCAAAAATCCAGCCCTGGATGCACAGGAAGGCCTAGGACATGAGTCACCTGTCAGTAATGCTTATGGGAAATTCACTGTGGGGGATGATGAGTGAGGAACTCCACCATTCCTGTGAAAGGTGGTGCTAATGGATGGCCACTTGCCTCAACTATCTTCAAGTATTGTTCCAAATAAACAAAGCCCCACCTTGCCTAGTGTGCATTCCCTGCCATCTTGCATCTCATCCCTACGTTTATTTTGGCACTCAAGGCCGCTAGCAGATGTCAAGAAACCTGCTCATGTAAAACCCCCGTGGCATGCTCAGGTTTGCTAAAGGAAGCAAATTATTACACTTGGTTGGGACTTCCTAAGATGGGGGAAGCACATCAGTAGGAGGGTCAGGACAGTCAGGGTATGAGACCACACAGGAGGAAGCAGCGACTTCCCCAGCAGGATTCAGGATTCCTGGCAGGTGCTGTTAAATGCAGAGAGGAAAACTTTGCTTAAAAGGGCAGAACAAAAATTTTGCTTCTCCACACACTTGCTGCTCTTGAGATAGGCCAGCCCCTCCCTTCTTTTACCAAACATGCCCTTCTGTCAGTTTTCTGTTGAGTAAATAATGGGGGTTGCTGTGTAGGCACCAGCCAGCAGCAAAGTTGGCACCACAGCTGAGCTGCTGCTGCTTTCCATGGCAGGCTGTGACTGCTTCCCAGTGTGCCAAGTGCAGGCACGTTCACTCTGAATGCCTTGCCAAGACTGGAGAGATTTTTTAAAAAGAGAGGAAGCAAACTGAAAAACACAAAAGGAGAAGGCACAGCAGGAGTTCCTTGGGATGTAGGACAAAAGGGCTCCTGGTCATCACGGATGGCAAAGCTCCAAGAGCTGCAAAACTGTGAAGGTTATGGCACTCAGACTATATCAACACCCAAGGAGGACTGGTAGCTGAGATTTTACATGGCTGCATGTCCAGTTGCTGCCCTTACTGTGCTGTCTCCCCCACAGGCATTTATCCACGTGATTGACATCAACCAGCACCGTCCCCAGTTTCTTGAGAGCCATTACGAGGTGAGGATTCCTGAAGATACCCCCTCAGGGAGAGAAATCCTTCGAGTCAGTGCAACAGACAAGGACAAAGGAAAGGGGCTCATCTACACCATCCATGGCAGTGTAGACCCCAAAAGCACAAGACTTTTCCAGTTGGATCCAGGCAATGGAGCCCTCACAACAGCAGAAGGCTTCAGTTCCCAGCCCATGCCTCAGCACACCCTCACAGTGATGGTGAGTCCTAATCAAGCCCTGCTGAGTCCACCAGCTTGGCTGGGATATATGGGTCACTGGAGAAATTAAAATGGTTCTAGTCTTTGAGGGAGGATTTGTCTGGAACAACAGAGAAGAAGAAAGCAGGCTGTTAACCTTAACTTTTTGGCTAAATGTAGTTAATACCCTGCATTCCTCTAACCACCTTCTTTGGAGTGCCACTGGATTCTTATAAAAGAAAACACAGTGTGTAATAGTTAATGTTTGGTTCCACATTCAAGGCTGAGCTTTGGTGCTGAAATTTCCAGGCTCATTCCCAGCCAAGGGGTTGGTAGCATTGCAAAACACCCACCTCTGTAAGAGTGCGGATGAGTTACTTGGGAGATGGTGCAGGCAAGACTGGCTTGTCCCTGGATGTGACTGTTCCTGCTCTCTCTCTGCCATTCAGGTACGAGACCAGGAGGTGCCCATCAAGAGGAACTTTGTCCGAGTCATCGTCCATGTGGACAGCTGCAACCTTCACCCTCCCCAGTTCAGCAGCATCCATTACGAAGCAGAAGTGCTGGACTCAGCAGTTGTGGGCACAGAGATCATACAAGTCAGAGCCCTTGATCAGGACCAGGGAGCTAATGCTGAAATCCACTACTCCCTTCAGGCAGGTGAGAGCCCTACAGCAGTTTAGGTCATGATCATACCTGCATTACTATGCTCTAACTAGTGGCCACTTGACCAGCTTTCCGTAGCTGTTGCAAAGAACAGCAAATGGCTGCACAGTTCTAGAATGAGACTTTCTTCCTACCCAGAAAAGATCTAGAGTGAGTAGGTAATTTCCATATTATGGAATATTAGCATATTTTCTAAGAAGACAGCTTAATGTTGAGTCACTGGTCTAAGAAAAATGGTGACTGGATGAGTTAGAACAACCTAAAATCTTCTCCTCTTTATTCAGTTGTTAGGCAAAAGTACTCCCAATTCCCACAGGAGTCATCATCATTCCACTATTTCTACCAAGAAACACATCCTCAAGGAATGGTGAGAACCCTCTCAGCATTGACTGGTGGTGGTTTTGAGTCATTCATGCTCAGCGGACAAATATTTTATCATTCACTATAAAGGTTAAAACTTAAGTGTTTATGTCTGTGCCACACTGCCTATTTAGCCTGCAAACTCTTCGCAGGAGACAAGCCATCCTTTGCTCCATCTTTCTCACTGCAATTTAGATCAAGGACTGAGGAATTTAATTGCTCTTGAAGTATTGGTAATTACAAGCATGACAGGGCTTGAAGGAACTAGTACTGTCTGTGCTACCATGTTCTGCACACGAGGCAAAAGCTTCAAGCACATGTTCTGCCACCACTAAATATGCTTAAATTAGAAGGGTGTTTATCTCCAATTTACATTTTGATTGATTCAAATGTTAGCGCACAGATCCCAATGGGTTCATTGTTCTTATAGTTAAAATTATTTAGAAATTAATTCATTTCTCCCAGTAAAAGAAACAGATGTTAATCAGGTCTGCAGTCAGGAGAATCTATGGAAAAGAGTTTCAGAAAACGAAGACCAATAAGGTGTCTGCATTCTTCACTC
The DNA here is from genome assembly GCA_013397375.1 of Toxostoma redivivum. Lineage (NCBI taxonomy): Eukaryota > Metazoa > Chordata > Aves > Passeriformes > Mimidae > Toxostoma > Toxostoma redivivum. The sequence goes on from VXBI01001677.1 coordinate 887,495, forward strand.
TGTAATTTCTTTTCTTGCAGGTAATGGGGAAGGCTTCTTCAGCATTGACCCATATTCTGGAATTCTTACAGTTGCCCAGAAACTAGACCCATCCAGGCAGGAGAGATTTACACTTATTGTAAAGGCAGAAGATCAGGGATTTCCTCAGCTTAAAGATTCTGCTACAGTACATGTCCACATTAGACCCTCAGATCGAACCCCTCCAAAATTTCCGGAGGTTGAATACATCACAGAGATCAGTGAATCCACTGCTATTGGCTCTCCTCTGATCCAGGTTTCAGCCACAAACTTGTCACCAGTCAGCTATGAAATAAAAGATGGAAATGGAGATGGAGTGTTCTCCATGAACTATCAGTCAGGCCTTATCTCCACTCAGAAGAGCTTAGATTTTGAGCAGGTGTCTTTTTACCAGTTGAAAGTCCGCGGTACCAACATGGCTGGAGCATTTATGGACACAGTGGTGCTCATCTATGTCATAGATGAGAATGACAATGTGCCTGTCTTCGTTAAGCCTTCCTTCGTTGGCTGGATCATGGAGAATGCCCCATCACAAAGCATGGTTCTGGATGAAAGCAATGCTCCCCTCGTGACCTATGCAACAGATGCTGATCAAGACTCCAATGCTTTGCTGGTGTATGAGATTTTGGAACCAGAGGCACTGAAATATTTCACAGTGGATCCCAGCACAGGGACACTGACCAGTCGTGCTGATATAGACTATGAGCTCACCCCAGTTTTCCACTTCACTGTACATGTGCACGACAGTGGAAGTCCCAGCTTGTTTGCATCCAAGCCTGCCAAGGTCACAATCCACGTTAAAGATGTCAATGATTCTCCACCAGTCTTTCTCAAAGACACTTACGAAATTTCTGTCTTGCTACCTGCCCACCCAGGGATGGAGCTTTTGTCAGTGCAGGCAAAGGATGCAGATTCAGAGGTGACCTACAGCATTGTGGAAGGGAACCTTGATAATGCTTTCCATATCCATCCACTAACAGGTCTCATCTCTATTCTTAACACTACTGGCCTGAGAAGCTACCGAGAGTTCACAGTCAGAGCTGGTGATGGCTTATATAAGAGTACTGCACTGGTTAAGCTAAATTTAACTCGAGCACAAGGTACCAGCTTGAAATTTGATCAAGATGTATATACAGCAACTGTGATGGAGAACTCTACAGATGAGAAGACTCTAACCATTCTTGGGGTCAAAGGTTATCAGCTAAATGAACCCCTTTCCTATTCACTTTTGAATGAAAAGGAAAGATTCAAAATGATCCAAGCCTCTGGAGTTCTTCAGACCAAGGGTATGAAATTTGACCGGGAAATGCAAGACATGCACGAGGTAGCTGTGGAAGTGAAGGACAGCAGGAAGCCACCAAGAGTGTCCCAAGCCACAGTCAGAGTTTATGTAGAGGATGTCAATGACAACCCCCCACAGTTTGAGAATGTGCCATACTACACCTCGGTGCAGGACGGCACAGAGCCAGGGGATGTCCTTTTTCAGGTGTCAGCAACAGACAAAGACATAGGGGATAATGGAGCTGTTACCTACTCATTTGCAGAGGAATACAAATACTTTCAGATTGACCCTTACCTAGGAGACATCTCCCTTAAGAGGCCTCTTGATTATCAAGCTTTGAATAAATACAACCTACGAGTCATTGCTAAGGACAAAGGAGAGCCTCCCCTGCATGCTGAAGAGGAGGTTGTGATCAGTGTGAGGAACAGATCCAACCCTCTGTTCCAAAGTCTGTACTACCGAGTGAAGGTGCCAGAAAATGTCCCCCCATACACATCTATCCTGCACATCCAGGCCCGCAGCCCTGAAGGCTTGCGCCTCATCTACAACATTGTGGAAGAAGATTCCCTGAAACTCTTCAACACCGACTTCAAAACTGGTGTTCTCACTGTCACAGGGCAGCTGGACTATGAGATAGAGACAAAACACACGTTCACTGTTAGAGCCACAGACACAGCACTTGGATCCTTCTCAGAAGCCAGAGTAGAGGTGGAGGTAGAGGATATTAATGACAATCCTCCCATATTTTCTCAGATCGTTTACACAGCATCTGTCTCGGAAAGTTTGCCACCACAGACCCCTGTTGTCCAGCTCTTTGCCTCTGATAAGGATTCAGGCAGAAACAAAGTGGTCTCCTATCAGATCATGGATGATGGTTCAGATGCTGCCAAATTCTTTAATATTGATGCCAGCACAGGGCAAATAACAACAGCTCAAGCACTTGATTATGAATCAAATCAACAGTTCCGCGTGAAAGTCAGAGCTGCAGATCATGGGGTGCCTCCACTCAGTAGCGATGCCCTGGTAATTGTAGATGTGACAGACATCAATGACAATCCCCCTGAGTTCAGCCAGCTTCAGTATGAAGCCAAGGTCAGTGAAATGGCTACATGTGGGCACATCGTGATCAAAGTTCAGGCCCTGGACCCCGACAGTGGAGACACCACCCGGCTGGAATATGTGATCCTTTCGGGTAATGACAACAGGCATTTTGCCATCAACAGCACTTCTGGGATAATATCCATGTTCAACCGCTGCAAAAAGGACTTGGAGCCATCTTACAATCTCAGAGTTTCTGCTTCAGATGGCGTTTTCAAGAGCACTGTGCCTGTGTACATCAACACCACAAATGCCAACAAATACAGCCCCTCTTTTCAGCAGAGTGTGTATGAGGCAGAGCTGGCAGAAAATGCTGAGATAGGAACCAAAGTGATTGAGCTGCTGGCTATTGACCCAGATGGTGGCCCATATGGCACCATAGACTACACCATCATAAATAAACTCGCCCATGAAAAGTTCTCTATAGACAATAAAGGCTGTATTGCCACACTGCAAAAACTGGACAGGGAAAATTCCACAGAGAGAGTCATTGCTATTAAAGTCATGGCCAAGGATGGGGGTGGGAAGGTGGCCTTCTGCACTGTCAAAATAATCCTTACAGATGAGAATGACAACCCACCTCTGTTCAAAGCCTCTGAGTACACACTGTCCATCCAGTCCAATGTCAGCAAAGGCTCCCCTGTCATCCAGGTACTGGCTTACGATGCTGATGAAGGTGCAAATGCAGATGTCATTTACTCTGTAGACTCTGTGGAAGATGTGGCAGAAGACCTTGTGGAGATCAATGCTGCCACTGGGGTTGTTAAAGTCAAGGAGAGTCTTATTGGTTTAGAAAACAGAGCTTTCAACTTCAAGGTGAAAGCTGAAGATGGTAGACCCCCTCACTGGAACTCTCTTGTTCCAGTGAATCTCCAGATTGTCCCCAGGGAGGTGACATTACCAAGGTTTTCTGAGCCCCTTTATACATTCTCTGCATCTGAGGATCTTCCAGAGGGATCAGAAATAGGGTCGGTCAAAGCTTTTGCAGAGGATCCCATTATATACAGCCTGGTGAAGGGAACCACTACAGAAAGTAACAAGGATGAGGTGTTCACACTGGATGAACAAACAGGGGCTTTGAAAATCAAAAAACCTATGGATCATGAGACCACCAAGTGGTACCAGGTTGATGTCATGGCTCACTGCTCACATCTGGAGACTGAGCTGGTCTCTCTGGTCTCTGTGAATATCCAAGTGCAGGACGTGAATGACAACAGGCCCATATTTGAGGCAGATCCCTACAGAGCTTTTGTCATGGAGAACATGCCTTCAGGAACCACAGTCATTCAAGTGACAGCTAATGACCAGGACATGGGAAGTGATGGGCAGGTCACCTACAGTCTGGAAGCAGAATCTGGCAACCTCCGCGGGCTCTTCACCATCGACAGCGAGAGCGGGTGGATCACCACACTGAAAGAGCTGGACTGTGAAGAGCAGGAGATCTATCGCTTTTATGTGGTGGCCACTGACCACGGCAGGAAGGTGCAGCTCTCTTCCCAAACCCTGGTGGAGGTGACTGTGTCCGATGAAAACGACAATGCCCCGCAGTTCACCTCGGATTTCTACAAGGGGTCGGTCATTGAGAACGCGGAGCCAGGCCAGGTCGTTGTCACCCTGAGCACCATCGACGCCGACATCTCCGAGCAGAACCGCCGCGTCACCTGCTACATCACCGGTGAGTTTCTCCTGACTTTGAATCCCCAGTGGGCAAGAAGAGAGTATCACCTCAAAGTGAGGATGTGATACCTTTACCCATTACTAGTACAGAAATAGTGTTATACTAGTGTTATCCTGACAGTCCTGTCAGAAGCAGGAGATGAAGGCTGAGCTCTGTCATGAGATGGACTCAAATGAACTGGGGAATACAAAACCCTTTAGTAACTGCAGTGGGTGGAATGATCATTAAAATAACTATCTCACCACTGAATCGTCCCATTTGTCTGGGAATAAATAAATAAGATACATATAAGTAATTACACTGTACTGTAGAAATATTTATTTATACTTTCTTAACAGAGGAATAATTAAGACAGTGTAATTGTAATATTTATTGGAAGGACAGGAGAGGCAGCAGGAGCAGGAAGGAAGATTTTTCTCACACAGATACTGTGATCTGTATTTAAGTTCTTTGACCCAGCTTTTTCCTCTGCCAGCACTGCAGTCAGTTTACACATCCCATAGATACCTGTATCCTGTCTGTATTTTTTAATAACTATATATAATTTTTTAGTATTAAATATGTTTCCTACAAAACCACTTGGAGTCTGGCTTAATAACAAGGTTAGTCACTCTGCACTGGGGGATATTTAAGATTGTCATGTCAATCTTAGTAAAGGTTTTGGCTAACAAGAAATACTAAAAACTACTCTTGCATCCCTGAAACATCACACATGCCAACTAAAATTAACCACTGCAGTAGAATAACAAAAAAGTTACACTGGAATGTTTGTTGTGCATCTGCACAAGTAGAAGCTTGCTTTTATGGTATTTTTTGACCCTAAAGGGCCTTTCTAAGACCTGGAGCAGATACTTCAAATTAAAATGTTTGTTCAGACTCAAGCGAGGACCCTTCAGGGTCAAAACACTAGGCCAGATCATGCTGCAGCCTGTTATCTATTATTGCAACCATCTGAAACAGGGGAAGAATGCTGGTACTTTAATTTGGTTTATGGCATGCTTAGGTATTTGCAAGCCTTTGGGAGGAAAGATTTAATCCATTATATATTCACATTTATGCCATCTTAAAGGTAGTAATATCTTCCATTTTAAATGTGAGAGGATGCACACTTATGTTAGGGGTGAACACCTTGTGCTCTTTGCTCTGCACATACAAACAGAGGTCAAACTCTACAAATAAACATGGAAATGCAGCAAAAGAAAGGATTAGGTTAACACAGAGCTAGCTCCCCCCTGTCTGCATTGATTTCAGACACACAGAAACTAAATCTGGGCATGGGCTGGTGTTTCCCAGCATCAGAAGAGCTAGTACAGGTGTCATTGTGCCTCCACAACTTCATCACTGCAGCACAAATGAAAGCAGAAACGGAGTGAATTTAATTTATCCCACTGTGCGAGACCCTTAAGAGTCCAACACAAACAGATTGCACAGCCAGCTCTTTTCACTGACTCCCATTGCCTGACATGCTTCCTCCTGGGTCAGCAGAGAGCACCAGCTCCTTCCCAGGAGGGGGATTCTCCAGTGGCAGCAACCAGCCCATTTAAAATCCAACATAGGTAACAGTAGGAGCAGCATGAATCTGGTGAACCAGAGAGCCTGCCTGGTCTGGATTTACCTGTCTCTCATCATTTGGCTCTTACAGAAACAAAAAGTAGCCCCAGAAAACAAAGCTGTATGTTAAATACCTCTATAGGTTAAGAGGAAGTACAGCTGTACATGGTACCATAACAGTAGGATCCAAACCATGTCTGCAGGGTATTTACAACCCTCGGATCCCTTTAGGAAGATGCACCAAGAAAGACTGACAGGCTTTGGGAAGGTGAGACAATGTGGTTTTGAAGCAATGAATATGCACATCTGCAGAACATTACTGACTTTTCTGCAATCAGTTGTTTCCTTCTCTCTCTGTAATGTGCAGACAGGGAATAACTGAAACATGCAGGGTATTTCCCAGCGGGGCAGTGAGGTTGACCAAAAGCTCCTCACCTGCTGGATGCACCACCAGTGCCCTCTCTGCATCACCAGTGTGAGTCATGGAATCATTTAGGTTGAAAAGACCTCTAAGAGCATCCAGGTCCTTCAGGTCTCCTAAGGAACCATCAGTGGACACACTCATACTCCCTTTCCTTATCACTTCTGGTTTTCAGCACTTAGTAAAGGCTTTCTTTTACTTGCTTCGTGCTCCCTTCTAGAAGGAGATGTACTGGGACAGTTCACAGTTGATCAGATTGAGGGTGAATGGACAATTTCTTCCAAGAAGCCTCTGGACAGAGAAGATACAGAGAAATATCTCCTCAAGGTTATGGCCTCTGATGGGAAATTTCAGGCTACCACTGAAGTGGAAATTTTTGTACTGGATATCAATGACAATAGCCCTGAGTGTGGCCAGGTAAGATGTCTGTTCTGGGGCATCAGGGGCATAAAGGGAGATCCTGGAAGGGAAAGAACACAATAGAAAAGAAGAACAGGCAGAGCACGTTAAAGGGTTTGGCTTGTCATAATTCTTCTCACACAATCCTGTTGCTTTGATTATGCTTAACAATTTTAATTAAGCTGCATGTCAAGCAAGAATATTAAATCTAGCCTCCAAGCATGTTTGCCAGCAGCAAGTGAGAGCCTAAACATTATGAAGAGTAATTTTTGGAGATAAACAATGCCAGGAAGCCTCCTGGGAAGGGGCATGTAAATTACTGAGTTTTATATCCTGCTAAGCTGGGAGATTCCCATCAGGAGGTTTGTTGCTGGAGAGTGCTGATCGCTGGTGTGGACGTCACCCGTGGTGAGAACGACAGAGGTGGTTACTTCCCAAAAGAGATTCAAAGGCTTGTGTGAAATGAGCTCACTAGTCCCAGTCCACACCCCAGCAGACAAGAATGGGAGGCACATCGTGTTCCCCTGTAAACCACAGGGTTTATCCTTCTCTGTGAAGCTTCTGTGGGTCTGTTCTCCCCCCAGATGGGATGGAAGTATTTTGGAAATGGCTCAGATGCCAATGACTTCTTCTGTCCTTGCCAGATACTCTACGCTGGGAGAGTCTCCGAAGATGCTGGGCCGGGTCTTTTCATTTTAAAAATATCAGCCACCGACCCCGACGTGGGCAGCAATGCCCAGGTGACCTACAGCCTGCACGGCCCCGGCGCAGAGGAGTTCAGGCTGGGCCCACACACAGGTGAGAGCAGGGCAGCAGCATGCTTCTGTCCTCTTCCTCACCCACCCCGAGAAATGCAAGCTCTCAGCATGGCTCAACACTTACCTCCTCTTCAGCAAACACAAGGAGCTGTTCATTCCAGCTGTCCCAAGATAGAAAGGAATGGCCACAGCATAGAAGAGTGAGCTCCACATCATCCTGTTTGCTGTCAACGCAAATGTTGTTAAAATGAAGGGCAGACACTAGTGCTAGCAGCCAGATCTCGAGGAGGAAAGAGCAGCAAGTATTTGGCTTGAGCCAAAGACACAAGTTCTAAATCCCAAAACACCTCTTACCGAGTCTTGGGCAGTGTATTTACCCAAATGGACCTGATGATCATTCTAGAGATCACTTGGAGTTCATTATATTGCAGAAAGCTCAGTGCCGTGGGGTTTAGAAGTACAATTTATTTATGAATAGTTTTATCCCATGATGGCATCCCTTGGATGAAGTTCAGCTGAACTTGCAGGACTGCCCATGCCAAGCCTTGCCAGGGCCCTGGCTGGCAATGATCCGAGGATAGCCCTGAGCAATGTGGTGTGGACACATCACCACTATTAGCTCAATTATTGTCTCCCACGGTTGATCCAGGAAAACAGCTGAACCTCTCTGAGGTCTTGTAGGCTGTGACTGCTGGAGACACGACCACCTCCTGTTCTTCCCCACAGGGGAGCTGACCACATCTGCACCCCTGGACCGTGAGCAGAAGCCCATGTACCACCTAGTAGCCAAAGCCACGGACGGTGGGGGCCGTTCGTGCCAGGCTGATGTGACGCTGACCATCGAGGACACCAATGACAACGCACCACGCTTCTTCCCCAGTCACTGCGCCGTGGCCATCTTTGATAACACCACAACAAAGACACCCATTGCCGTGGTTGCTGCCAGGGACCTTGATGAAGGTGAGTCAGAATGGGATTTACGTGTTGGTAGAGTTCACCTTTCATTCTGAATACAAGCCTTTGAAACCTAGGGAAGTGCCACAGCAATGGGCTTAGATGATTGAATCTTGGTGAAGATGTGCCTGGATCTCATTGCTGACATGTTCTTGACTACTGGGCTGGCATCAGCATTTTTGAGACCCTGTTGGGAGAGCAGTATCTGTAGAAACATGCAGACCTTCTTTGAGAATGTGCTCAATAACTGCAGCTGTGATACACAGCACAAACTGGGATACAGGGATCCAAACTGGACAGAAACTTTTTCAAAGGTGGGGACTGAGAATGAGTGTAATAAAGGAAAAAAAGAGTTTTAGATATGAGTGGGGTAGGTAATATGGATGGAGAGGTCCTCCTGAAGGCACAGAGGTTCTCAGAAATATAGGTAAGGCTCCTAAGAAAGGAAATAAGCCTCTCCAGCAGAGGCTGAATTTAGAGAAGCAAGATCATATTTATCTTCTTTGGAAGCAGATATGAAAAGAAATTAGATTTGAAAACAAGACAATTAAAAATGTCAATTTTTAACAAGACAATTAAAAACTAGTAAATGCAGACAGCTGACACTGGTGGATATTGGTGAGGGGGGCTATATGACTGAACCCACAGATGGGCAAGGGCACACTCGATGTTCATATGATGTTCATACAGCCTCCATTTTCCCTGGGAATTGAAGGTCATTCAGTTCATGTAGTCCTAATGCATTATAAATAAACCCAGCAGCATCCCTACCCATGAATTATTGCAGCCTGTCCATTACCCTTACAGGTCTCAACGCTGAGGTGGTCTATTCTCTGTCTGACTCTGCCAATGGACACTTTTCAATTGAGGAAAGCACAGGGGTGATCCGCCTGGAAAAGCCTCTGAAGGATTCCCAGCACTCAGCCTTTGAGCTGACAGTCTGTGCCACCGACCGGGGCACGCCACAGCCTCTCTCTTCCCTCAGCACTGTCACAGTCTCTGTTGTGGATCTCAATGAATACCTGCCTGTTTTCCTGGCCCCTGAATACGTGGCCATGGTCAAAGAAGATGTGGCTGTGGGTACCGAGGTCCTCAACTTGTCAGCCCTGACGAGGGAGAATGCAGAAAACACAGAGATCAAGTATGAAATTGTGAATGGCAATGACCACGGGAAATTTCAGCTCAACTCAAACACAGGTAAAATTATCTTGTGCCCAAGCAGGTACAGGTTGATCCAACATCAAAGGCTGTCTTTGTGTGCATCTTCTCTGGTTCTTCTCCATTTGGCTCCCACTTCTGCTCAGCTCTGTCTTTACCCAGCATAAGGGTAGGGAATACAGTCTTCTACTTCAAATTTTGCCATCCAGGTCACTTAAGGAGCAATCCAAATCTTACTGAAATTAACAGAAAGATTCCTTCTATGTGTCTGAGACAGGTCCATGTGAATGAGGGGTACATGTGAATGAGGAGAACAGGATGAGGAAATTTTCCCACTTCAAAATGCAGGAGAAAGTGGTTTCATTTAAAAAGTCTTTCCATCAAGATCCCACAAGGAACCTGCAGCCCAGGGCAGCTTTATTGGGTAGCATTCAATGAACATGGATAATAGCACCCTAACCATGGGCAGGTGGTGAGCCATGATTACCAGCCAGATAAAGCCCTATTCTGTTTGCAGTGATGTGATCAGAGCTGTTATCACAGGGCCAGTGTTAACTCCCTGGAATGAGCCCTTGGCTGTGTCAGCAATGGCCTTCTGCCCTCACTGTGACATCCTCATCAATGGCACCTCAGCCTCTCTGGCTCTTGATAATTCTTCCACATCAAGGTGGTCAGAGTTAGGTGAACTACACTGTTTCAGCTGGCAGTTTGGCAGTTGCCTTGGCATATCTGCAGTATTCCAAGAGATCTCATGTGCCATTCGTTCAAAGTATTTTCTGTCCTTTCCTCCTCATCTGCCAACATAGGTGCCTTATACATCAATGGGAGCCTGGACTTTGAAGCGAGTCATGAGTATTACCTGTCCATTGAGGGCACGAGGAAGGGCTCAGCCTCTCTCAGTGATGTGACCATGGTGGTGATCAACATAACTGACATCAATGACCATGCACCGGAGTTCATCCAAGATCCCTACTTCACTGACATTCGGGAGGATGCTGCCATTGGAGAAATCATCCTCACGGTATGACTGAACCCGGCCAGCTGTCTTTTCCTCTTCTTTATTTGTATTTGTATAGTGAGTACTATGCAGTATTCACTCCTCTTGTGCACTTTACTTTTCCTTGGACGCAGAAACCTCAGTGGGCTTGGGAGGTTCAGCATCTAAGATCAAAGCATGACTAAAAAAGGATGATGGGCAGAATTCCTGAGACTCCATAGGCATGGAGAACACTTTGCATTGTAAGACACCTTTAAGTGAAAATTAAGGGTGGGCTCAGGAGCTTTGAGAACATCCCAAAAAAACTAAAATGCCTGAAAAAGGACGATGCCCTTGTGACCTGGGGAAGGCAGAGGCTCCTCTGGACAGAATAACAGAGCCCGAGGTGATGTGGCGTTCCCTGTCCAGCCTGTTACCCTCACAGGGGTAGTAAAGTCAGGAAAGGGACTAGGAGAAAGCTGAGGAAACTATGTTGTCTTGAAAAAACTATTGGATGACACTTATTTGCACTATCTTCCTTTCCCCCTGCTCATTTGAGGCAAGCTCAGACCGATACCCTTAAATGACAAAGTGGTCCCATTTCTCCATGGCATGTTCCTTTTGGCCCAAGGGTCCTAGCACGGTTTTTTTCTCTCCAAACAGGTGTCAGCTGATGACCTGGATGGGTCAATGAACAATCAGATCACATATTCCATCGTGGAAGGGAACCCCCTGGGACACTTTGCCATTCAACCCAAAAATGGGCAGATTAGCATTGCCAAGCATCTGGACAGGGAGGAGGTGAGTTCAGGAAAATGAGAATGGGAAGGCTGAAACAGATGTGTCCCAAAAGACTAAGGGAGAACAGCTTACTCATCTACCTCCTGTTTTCTGAATTATTTACTTACAATATTGTAGGTAGAAGTCAAGGTGTTAATTTGTGTTCTAGACTCACAGATACTGAAGTAGGAAGGCTGGGCTTTAGGAAAGACAGTATAGAATCATAGAATGGTTTGGATTGGAAGGGACTTTGAGGATCATCTGGTTCCAACCCCTTCCATGGCCAGGCAGGGACACCTTCCACAGCTCTGAGTGTTGGTCTGCCCCACTTGTACTTCAGGCTGGCTGGGTGAGAGCCCCAACCAATATTGGGAATGTTGGTTGTGGAAACCAACATAGTTGGGTTCTGTTTCTCTACATTAGAGCATTAGTTTAAGCAGGTGTGGAGAGGAGAAAGGTCAGAATCTCTCATTCATAAAACAGCAGCAACCTGTCTCAGCCTGCCAGAGTTCAGAAGCTTTTGGGCAACACTCTGAGGCAAGTGGTGGAATTCTTGGGATGTCCTGCACAGGGACAGGAGCTGATCCTGATTGGTCCCTTCCAGCTCAGCTTATTCTGTGATTCTATGATTTTCAAACCACTATTGACAGGTGTTTGCCCAGATTAGTTTCATCCATCTTTGCCAAGTTGTTTGTCTTCTCTGCAACTGTTGTGAAGCTGATTTAGTTCAGCAGTGAGCTTTGAGTGAGAATTATGGATGGAAAGCCTTAGCCAAGGGCAAAGCTGTTGAGGCCATGGTGTGTGGCCTCAGGCATTTCAACAAGCTGCAGCAGAATAAAACTTCAATGTGCAAAATCCACCATTCTGCCATTTCTCCAAGTAATCCCTGCACTACCAATCCTCCAGATCTCCAGTTACTCACTGACAGTTCGAGCCACAGACAACGGCCACCCTGCTCAGTTCAGTGACGTCCCTGTGCATGTCCATGTGTCTGATGTCAATGACAACCCTCCTCGCTTCTTCCAGCTCAACTACAGTGTGGTGGTGCAGGTAAGCCAGGAGACAGTTTGTTTTCCCAGTCCCTCTCACTGTACTAAGGAACTCATTCCTAGGCTGCTGTTGGAACAAAGTGAGGAGACAGTGGTGAATCACGTTGCTGCTGTGTACTCTGTGTGTTCTAGTGCGGGGTGGGATTTGTTTCCCTGTTCCTGATCCAGCAGCTCCTGGGGCATTGTTGGTTCCCCTGGGCTGTTTCTCTTTGCTTACCTTTCTCCAATAGTATCTTTCCCCATTTCAGGAGAATGCTCCCGTGGGGACAAGTGTCCTGGAGCTGATTATGAGCGACAGAGACTCTCCAGAAAATGGACCACCATACTCATTCCAGATCACCCAGGGCAATGATGGGAAAGCCTTTGAAGTCACCCAAAATGGTCTGCTGGTGACATCATCTGTCCTGAACAGAAGAATGAAAGAACAGTACCTATTGCAAGTCCAGGTAGAGCCTGTGTTACTGTCCTGGTGTCTGAATTCCCCAGCCAGTTTAAGTAGCAATAAAATGCGATTAGCATGACCCAGCTGAATGGAAACATCTCTGGCTTTGAAGAAATCCAATCCAGGCACAAATTGTGCAGCTTGGAGCCAGCTCCAGAGCTCATTTCTCCACACAGTCTGCCCACAAGAAGCAGGGGGCCAGCCTCTGTGTTGATAAAATCAGAAAATATGATCATGAAAAATACTCTGTCAGCAGTTTCCTTAGACAGATGCTTTCCCCATAATCATTCTAGAGAATTCCAATTTAAAGTGAGACCTGGATCTGGTCCTACAAGCTCTCTCTAATTATCCTTGTCATTTAAGAAGTGGTTTCAGTTCCTCTTCAAAAAGGATTTCTATTGTTGCAGAATTAATTCATTATTTTTCAATGTTATCAGTAGGGATAGTCCATTACAAACAAAAGGATAATAACATGTAAAGTACATACTTCTTCAGTAATGGCAGCTGTTGTAAAAGCTGGGTACTATTATATTACAAACCTCAACCTCTAACTGCTTAGCATTAGGGAGAAATTTATCCCATAATCTGATTATTCGCATTTTTGTGTTTGAGGTTCCTTGACTCAATGCTAGACAGACATTGTCAGAGGTGGGACAGGGGTTTAATCAGCCTGGACGGTGAGCGACTGTGTTGATGTGCATAACTGCTTTACATCTCCCTACACTCAGTTACGCATGGAACCACAAAGATTGGCAACATCACAAAAAATTATTAACCCTCAGGAGTTCAGAGCCGCTCAGAGGTGCCTCAGCTGCTGCTGAATGTACAGGGAAGTGAGCGTGACCCCACTAGCAGAAGGCCCCAGTCAGTCTCCATGCTGGAAGGGATGCTGCCCTTTCCCCAGGGTCTTCTCCAGGCAGAGCTCCAACACTGCTGCCAATGTTTCCAATTCCTTCTTCATTCCCATCTGCTGCCTGAGAGCTTCCACTCATTGCTCCCTGAAAGGCACTGTCCTTTTCAGGAGCTCAGCAGTCAGGTGAGGTGACAATAAGTCAGCATGTGGCTATCACAGATCCTTCTATTTTCCTCACCAGGTCTCCGACAGTGGCATCCCTCCACTCTCCTCATCTGCATTTATAAATATCCAAGTGACTGAGCAGAGCCAATACGCCCCCTCAGCCCTGCCCCTGGAAATATTCATCACCACCAACGAGAAAGCCTTCCGAGGCGGCGTTCTGGGCAAGATCCACGCCACGGACCGGGACCCCCATGACACGCTGGTGTACACTCTGGTGGCACAAGTGCCCAAGGAGGGGCTCTTCTCTGTCGGGGCTGCAGATGGGAAGATCATTGCTGGGGACAAGCTCCCCCACGGCCACTACCTTCTGAATGTGACAGTCAGTGATGGAACATTCACGGCCACCACCAGTGTCAGTGTCCACGTGTGGTGCTTCACACAGGAGGCCTTGGACAAGGCAGTGGTGCTGCACTTCCGACACCTCTCCCCTGAGGAGTTTGTGGGGGACCACTGGCGCAACCTGCAGAGATTTCTGGGGAACATCCTTGTCACACGGCGCCAGAACATCCACATGGCCAGCCTGCAGCCTGCAGCTGCCTCTGATGGGGTGGATCTGCTGCTGGCTGTTGGAGAGCCACACGGCTCCTTGTACGAGCCGCGGGTGCTGGCCAGCAAGCTCACTGGCTCAGCTGGGGAGATGGACCAGCTCGTCGGGCTGCGGATGAAGAAAGCCATCCATGTGCCCTGTCACGGGTCAGACTGTGCCCACCGTGTCTGCAGGGAGACCATCCAGCTGGATCCAGGCATGATGTCTACGTACAGCACTGCCAGGCTCAGTGTCCTCACCCCACGGCACAGCTTGGAGCAGATCTGCTCCTGCAATGGTAAGCAATCCTTCCTGACAGTGTCTGACCCTATAAACCTGGGCATGTCATGTTTTCCTTCAGTACATTATAGAGCACCTGGATTTTCCATGGAACTAGGTTGCCCAGTGACCAACAGCTCTGCCCACAATTTCAAAGACTCTGAGAGTCTGAAAGTTTCATATAGTTTATTTTTTTTAAATTAATCTCCTGTAGCATTTAATAACAGCAACATCCTTCTCTCTCATTGGGAAGAGTCACTCATACTTAGCAGGAAATGAAGGTCAGTGATCAGAATTTTTTATCTGTGATCTCATGTGTTGATCCTGGACCTGGCAAAGCATAGAGTAACTGATAAATCTGAGGAAAGCCTATTAAAGTATATTTATTATAGTGGTTCTAGGATACTTCAAGAAATAATTGGAGGGAGCAGGGATCAGTAACACTAGGGCAAGAATGTAAGGGGATACCACAGAATAATATAAAAACTTACTAAGGAGGGAGAAATTCAAGGGTGTTGTAGACCATGCTGAGGGCACCTTAAAGGACAGGCTGATATTTCAGGGTTGCTTCACAGTTACATACATAGAAGAAATACTGGGAGCTCCCAGTGGGACTGTGGGAGATGCAGTGCAGGGATCCACGGGTTGCTGTGGATAGGACTGCTCCCAGACAGTGATGGCATCAGGCTAGGAAAAGAGGGAAAGCTTGATACAGCCTCTAGCCTCAAAGTGCCACAAAGATGAGACCTTTCTTTCATTCTCCTTTCAGGAACGGCTGTGAGGTTTGGGGGCCACAGCTACATTTGGTACCAGCACTCCCAGGTTGGCTCCTGGCACATGCACTTTCGCCTCAAGACCCACCAGCAGCACTCAGTCGTGTTCCACGCCAACGGGACTGACCACACCACTCTGGAGGTGGGTATGGCACTGCAGGGGGATTGCTCTCCACAGGTACAAAAACCTTACTCTCTCAGAGGAAGGAATCACAGAAAGAATATGCAAAAAATATGTACCCTTAGTAATTTGTGTAGCTGAAATGTAAGACTTGGGAAGACCAAATGAGAGCCAAGCACAGTTTGGCAATTGCTGCAACCACAACTGGGAATCGTTCTCTATACATGTAAATGCACATGTTGGTGTCGGGTGCGACTTCTGGTAAAGTCATTGGACACCCATAGCAGGTCAACATCACCTTCTTTCCTCCAGCTTGTTTCTTCATTCCTCTCTAGCATCTCACCTCTCAGAACATAGAATTTATCAGGTGGAATTGTCCACAGACCAATCAGCTTCTCCTTGAGCAAAGGGCAAACTTTTTCCCATACCTCAAATTGTCCTTTACAATAATGGACAGAAAAGACAGAACAGGAATACTAAATTATATTTTTCACTCACACCCCCCTCTTTTCAACCACATTCTTCAGATAGTTTTACTATTTTAGATACCTGCAGAGACGGGAACATTTCTTTCTGATCACTCTCCTCCCTTAAATTGAGCACTGAACTTACCTAAGCATTCAAAGAGATCATCTCCCTCTTCCACTTTGCAACAGAAGGAAAGCACCAGATGACTAAAGAATAGAAGTTTTGTATATTCCTCATCAACTGAATTCGGACCAACTGGAGACTAAGATCACAGGACATGCTTACCAGCTTACAGAGATTTGTCCTTGAGACTGATCACATTGGGAGCTACATACTATAACCTACCTGGAAGTGTTCATCCTGTTCTTGGATTCCCCCATCCCTTCTCATGGTTTCACAACCCCATCTTCCTGTTGTTCCATCTTTCCACTGTTACAAAAGACCCACACAGACTGTTACAAAAGACCTGCACAGCAGCCAACCCCCACACACATGCCTTTTGCACACATTTCAAGCTCCTGCTGCTACAGGCATCACTCCTGAAGAGCAGGAGCAGAGAAATACCATCCACATGTCCCATCTCTGAGAGTGACTTTGAGATGAACCGTAAAGGGCCAGTGAGAAAAACTTCTCAAGAAGGGTCTCAGGCTTTCTACCTCACCTTTGAGAGGGAAAGTCACCAAAGAGTTCATCAGAAGGAATCCAGCACTTTAGATGGTGCTCAGGAAGTACAAGATGGCAAGAAACTCCACTGATCCAGGCCAGCACCGGGAGCCAAGGGAGAAAAGGCTTATTATTGGTGGAGTTCAGTGAGCCCATGATCTCCTATGCCCAAGCTTGTCTCCACAAGCTTTTCAGTAGGAAACACGGATAAAGCCTCCTCCATAAAAGTGCCTGTGAATCATTTTTTTCCTGACTCACTTTCCTAGCAATATCTTAGGGATAAAAAGGTTTCTAAACCACCTGGCCTGATAAAAGTAAAGGAATCCCCCAAGATTTTAAACTTTGTAGGCTGAAGTACTCCAGATAGGAGCCAAAGCCTTGAAAAGACCATATGTGATGGTTTGTAGATTTGATGAAGAGAATGAGCTCTCCCAGGAACATGCATATCACCACTTTTCCAGCCTCTAAGCTCTCCTGATGTTCAGAAATAGGTTGCATCAAGAGGATGGCAGACCAGGGAAACTGGGAAAGGCTTGGCAGCATGTCAGTTCTTGCTCCAGGGAATTGAGTTCTCAGCTGTCTCCCAGCCCCAGAAATTGATAAGCCAAATCTACAGACCCATCTGAAGTGAAATCATGTTTCTGCAGATGAAGTGAAGTGTCAAAGTTCTCTGGTGTGCTTGCCAGTTGTGCAAAGGGATTTACACACATGTTGCCCTGAGGCCCTTCCATGGCATGTGCCAGCTGCTTCTTGTTCTTCCTTCCTTCAGCAGTTGCTCTCTCCTCCCACTGGTATTTATTTATACCATGGGCTTCTCTAAGAGTTAACTGTTGTCCTGCTCTGCTCCAGAGTAGTCCCTTCATATTGTACATGAGTTTCTCTAGACTCAGTGTAGCCCATAATC
Organism: Toxostoma redivivum; assembly: GCA_013397375.1. NCBI lineage: Eukaryota > Metazoa > Chordata > Aves > Passeriformes > Mimidae > Toxostoma > Toxostoma redivivum. The sequence continues at coordinate 904,871 of VXBI01001677.1, forward strand.
GTTCCTGCTCTTCTAACGCCTTCCAAGAATCAACCCTCCTTGCTGTCTCTAATGTCCCCCATGGACATCACTCCTGCCTGGGATGAATTGCTTGATGTTACACAGCAGGCTCTGCAGGTTTCCCACCAACACTTCATTCCATCCCTTTTGTCCTTTTCCATAGGCTCTTGGCTTCTGTGAGAGAGGTTTTATCAACAAAACACTGGGCAGATAAAGGTGAAAAAGGGGTCTAACCCTGACTTCACTCCGAAGCAACACAGCTAACTTTTTCTTTCTCTGTCCTATATGACTTTTAAAGATGAATCTTATGCCAGAAATAGGAATTTCTGATGTCCCAGTTTAATGCAGAAGATGTTGATATGGTTCACTTTTAGCAGCTCAATACCTTGTCTGTCTCTAGTCTGGTGATGATCAAGGATTAGATTGCAGCACATATCACTAACTTTGGCCTGGTTTTCCAGCATGGGTACAACAGTAATTCCTTTCTCTGCCTCCCAAGCCCTCCTTTTTCCTCCAGAGAGAGCTGCCAGTGCTTCTCCTCAATAAGATTCTTTCACCACCCTCACCCCTGCCAAAGGAGCAACTGCTCCAGCACCTTCCCCACCACTAACGAGACAGTGAGAACAGAACAAAAGCCACATGGCCCAGAACAAGAGTCCATCTGTGACTGGTGATGCACTTACAGATAGTCTGAATGCCAGGGCTCTGCTGGGGCTCAGGAAGGTGGGAGAAAGGGCAGGCAGCTGCAGCAGTAGCTGTATGGCTCTGCTCTCTGTTATGTGGAAAGATGAACTTCCCTCCTTGCATGCTGGTCAAAGGCTGCCAGGAAGGACCACAGGTGAAATTCTGCCAGAGAGATGAGGTGTTCTGCAAAATAAGGGGGTTGCAGTCACTTAATTGATCAGGGCTTAGGTTAAAAAAGGTAAAAGGGGCTGCATTTGGTTCTTCTTGGAATCAGAAATTTGGGAGTCATCACAACTGTCAATGTGAAGGCTGGGAGAGTGGGGAACAAGCAGCAGGAGAAATGTTGAAACCCTTCATAAACAGCAGCCACCTATGTCACAGCTCCCTGTGATTCCTGTTTTACAGATGGTTAATGGAGTGCCTCAGCTTGGCTACAGCTGCCGGGGGAGCTCCTCTGGGAACCTCTCCTCCTCACGGTTTGTGAGCGATGGCGAGTGGCACTCGGTGTTCCTGGAGGTGAAGAACACTTCTGTCCGCCTGCTCATCGATGGGCTGGGAAATGCCTCTCTCCAGCTGCCAGGGACCTGTGGTATCTCCCAGGGCAGACGAGACCTGATTTTCGGGGGCCTCCGGCAGTCGCTGCAGTCCCAGAGGGTCACACGGGGCTTCAGGGGCTGCCTGGATGTGGTTGCAATCAACGGCAGAGAAGTGGTTCTCCTTCCTGGGAAAGGGCAGTCGAAGGAAGTGTTGGAGGAGGTGGGGATAAGGCAGTGCTGCTCCCCCACTGGTGCCTGCAGCAGCAACCCTTGCCTCAACAACGGGATGTGCTCTGAAACCCATGGAGGAGGTATGTGAACATTCCACACAGGGCTATAAGCAGTGAGGGGGGAAAGATGTAACAACTGCAATCATCCCCATGGAGGGGCTATTCCAGAGGGGAAGCAGAGGTCCTCTATCCCAGGGGACCTCAAGTGACTCAGTGCAGCAGCAGCTGCAGGGTGTGAGATCATCATCCTGGCTCTCACCAGTGGACCATGGGCCCAGAGGGCAGGAAGGTGTTTCTAAGAAGTGTGCATGACATAGGAGAGCAGAGTGCTGCCAAAAACTCAAATGCATATAGAAATTCCACCCACCCCTCTGCATCCTTTTTGCTTAAGGAGCTGTTAATAAGGCTGGAATCAGGCAAGATGGGATCATGCAGTGATAGTATCTGGGCAGAAACAAGCCAAGATCTTGGTCTCTTCCCACTGCAGTGAGCAACTCCCCAGGGCTATGCAAAGGGATATGGGAAAACCATAAGCCAAATCCAAGAGTCCCAGGCTAACATGGGGTGCACACAACCAAAAGAGGCTTGATGCAGGCTCTGCCCTAGGCAGTGTCCTTGCTGCTCTGTTCCTGCCATCGGAGGGGCTCCTTGCAGTGAGCTGTATCCCCTCCCCATAGAGGGGCTGTGAGGAGAGGAGCTGCTCCCAGTGATGCCCACTCATGTGTCACTGCCCTACAATTTGCTGTAGCTGCCAGCACAGCAAGGCTGCACCCCATAACACCCCATCTTTGAGATGGGTACTGCCTGTGCCTCGGCCCCTCCAAGGGGCAGGGGGATGCTTCCCACGCTGCTGCGTGGGGCAGAAGCTGCTCCTGCAGTTCTGTTCTTTTTGGGGCCCTTGCCAAAGCACACCCTGCCCAGCGAGCAAGTGAGGACAGAGGAGGCACCACCTTCTCCTGCCCTGCCCGCTGCCTCTGGGAACAAGATTCCCAGCCCTGTCGACTCAGCAGCTGCCTGGTTCAGGTGAACTTGTTTGACACCAGGTGTAGAGGTACAGAACAGTTAGTCTGGCTGGCACTCACATCTCAGCCTTCAGACCCTCTGTGCAGAAAACCTCTCTGGCTGTGCTGGAAGGGGCTCAAAGCCCACAATGGGAAAACACATCTCTGTTCTAAGTCAAGGCATCCTCTGCTTTCATTGCAGAGAGAATACAGCAGGAGGGGGAGGTGAAAAATCACTCCCTCAGTAATAACCTAATGATCACCCAGCACCCTTCCCATAGTTTCCTTCCAGGATGAACTGTTTCTCCTGCAAATGGCCCAACTGACCAGGAAAGAGCCTGTGGGACATGGTCCCAGGCAGGACACTGCAGCAGGGAAGGGATTGCCCAAGGGATATTTGTGAGGTTATCGTGGTTGCTTGGCTTCCCTGAGTGCCATGGGCTCAGTCCTGGGGATCCCGGGCAGGCAGCAGAGTTCATGCAAAGCTGTGCCCAGGGATCTCAGGAGTGGGATTACAGCACAGGCAGGGACTCGCCTGTGGGAGCAAGCCCGGGGAGCCACATGTGAAAACACATCTGTGGAGAGAGCACCCAGGCCAGCCCAGCACCACTCCAACCACAGCGCTCAGGACCACAAACACCAGTGAGCCCCACATCCAGGACGTGTGTTTGGGCACACTCAGCCCTGTAGGCAATGTCCAGCACCTGCTGCACCAGTGTCAGCACGTCCTTCTGGTACAGCCGCTGACACACATGTGGAAACAGGCCCAGATTGTTTGCCCCATGCTTTACAGCAGGGTTGTTCAGCTTGTGGATGAGTAGCAAAGACTTTTCAAGTCTGCTGCAAGGTGGAAACTGAATTTCCCGCACAGCAGCACCAGCCAGGTGACGAGCAGGAGCTCAGCACAGCCAAGGACATTCCCATGCTTAGGGCTACGCTGAAGAGCAGCCAAAAGCACAAACAGCAGGAGCCCCTCTGAGTCCCTGGCTGTGCTGGGTTTCTCTCTGTCTGCGAGCAGACATCTCCTGTAAGCAGGAGAAACTCGGCATGTTGAGACAGGCACTTCATACCACGAGAACTCGCAGGACTAAAGACGACTGAGAACAACAAATTACAGGGGATTGCACTTAACAGAGTCAGAAACTGTGAATCAGCCAGCCAAGTTCCCCTTCCTTTATCCCAGATTTGTCCCTCAGCTTCTCCAAGCAATAAAGCTATGCCCTGACTGATCTCTGATCTGTGTCAGGAGAGGACAGGCTTGACTTGTTGCTCAAACAGCTCCCTTGTCCCACTGTGTTGCCCCAGAGTGGCCACCCAGCCTCCAGCAACCACACCAGGTCCTGTAATGAACCCACCAGGCCTCCAGGGGTGGCCTGGGTGTCCCATAGCGCCTGCTGCACCAGCACCAAATTGATACCTGTGCTTGGGTAGCTGTGTGAGCCCTCTGTGGGGACCATCAGGCACTGCTCTTCCCTGTTCTTGCCCATTTTTCCACACAGATATGTTCACTCTCACCCTCTCCAGGTTACACCTGCATCTGCCCCGGGCTGTTCTCTGGTGAGCACTGTGAGCTTGGGGACAGTCCCTGTGAGTCCAAGCCCTGCCTGCACGGGGGAACCTGCACCCTCTCAGCCACTGGCTACTCCTGCCACTGCCCTGACTGGTACCTGGGTGAAAGGTAAGGCCTGGGGGGCCTTTGGGACATCCCAGGTGACATCCCATGATGGGCTGAAAACATGAGCATTGCACTTCTCTGGAGCTCACCAGACGCACACACTCTGGGATTAGTTGCAAACTGCAGGCACCTGAGCATTGCAGCTGGGAGGTGTTTGAGGGCAGAGCTGAGCAGAACAGGATACAAATAATGTGGCCATTGCCCCTCTGTGCCCATCTCCTCTGAGCAAGAGGGAAAACAGAAACATCTCTGCTTACAGATGCCTTGGTGCCTGCAGGTGCTGTGGGGCAGTGCAAAGCCTCTCCTTGCTGGGGGAAGAGTCTCTCCCCACGCACTGCTGCTCCCTGTGACAGGAGCTGAGCTCAGCAGTAATGGCAACACCTTGGCTGTGGTGGGGGTAGCAGGGTACCCCTGGCAGCAGGGTACAGGCAGACACTGCCCTGGCTGGCAGGAGGGTGCCCTTAGGCTGGGGGAACCTGCCTGGCAGAGTTGTGAGGTGCCCCATGCTTCAGTAGCCTGAACACCCATCCTGCAGGGTGCTAAAGGGACCACTTCTATCCAGGACCAGCTCTACGGGGTTCATGCAAAAGAAATCTCTGTCCCAGCTCCCAGCTGTGATTCATCCAATTCATCCAATTCAAATCCCAGCTTAAGACAGTAGGCATTACCACCCCAGCCCAGCAGCCCCTCCATGACCCCCTCCTTGCCTCTAGCCAGCCTGGTCAGAGATTCCCAGTGCAGGCTCAAACAGCATCACACCCAGTTCTTCCTTCTTGCCCATTTAGCCAGGATGGACACTGGTCCTGTGGATCAAGGCAAAGGCAGAAATTATCCATTCAGCTCTTGGAATAAAAGCCTGTAGCTGAGCATTAGGTGGCAGTGTAATACCTGACATCAGCCAGAGCTTATGGGTGCACATTGAAAACACCAGCTCACACATCCTAAATCACTGACTACAACAAGAGCAGTGCAAATCTCACAGAGCTTGTTCCATAATGAGAACAAGAAAAGGGAAGGAAAGCCATTGAAGCACTGTACATTCCCCCTAGCATAGGGAGGTCACTGCTGTTGGAAGGAAAGGTCCCCTATACTATTGACAAACATTGAGATTATGTGTGGGGTGGAGCAGGACAGAACCAGAAATTTCATCTCAGTTCTGCAGATGCCCCATAAAATGTCAAAAAGCCTCTCCAGCAAGGGTGTCCATTCACCACCTCACGGGGTAGTCTTTTACCAAATGTTTGCTGCAACCTGCAGACATCAACAGAGGCTTCAACCCTCATTCAGAGGCTCCACAGAGCTTGGAGGACATGAGAGATTTCGTAAGAGGTTAACACACCTCACACTGACCCTGGGCTTCCTAATTTAACAGGATAGGAGCATCTCTCTGTGCAATGTTAGCCCTAGAATTCCAAACACTGCTCTGAGGCAGAAAGCCCCTCATTTTAATTTGGGCATACAACTGAAAAATAGGACCACCCTGTAAAACATGGTCTCTTGAAAAGCATAATTTTATACTCAATGATCCTCTGCCAGGATAAGCAGGTAGAAAGAATCCAGGGAGGGAGGGAGAGCAGATCAGGGTAGAGCATCCTTGGGTGGTGTAAGCCAGAGCCTGAACAGGATGGAGCAGTTCTGGTGCATCACAGACTGACAGGGGCTGTCTCCATCCCTTTCTCCCCGCAGGTGTGAGAAGCTGGCAGAGGAGTGCCAGGACAACCCGTGCCACAACGCCGGGCGCTGTGTGAGCAGCCAGGGCTCGGTGCACTGCATCTGCCCGTCGGATTACCAGGGGGACTACTGCACACAGCCCATCATCACCCCTGCCATCGTGCCCACACAGTGGGCGCTGGGCCCCGAGGAGATCGCGGAGATCGCGGCGGGCGTGCTGGGGGTGGCCATCCTGGCCGTGGCCTTCGTGCTGGTCCGCAAGCGCTGCCGCCACCGAGCCAAGGAGCACAAGCCAGTGGCTCGTGAGGACCCTGATCTGCTCTCCAAGAGCGAGTTCTCCAAGAGCGTGGGCGTGGGCACCCAGCCTGTGCCCCCCATCGAGCTCAACATCCTCAGTGACACAGCACACAACAACCTGGACCGGGCCACGCCGGAGCAGCGCAAAGCCACCAGCACCCCCGAGTTCGTCACCTTCAACTCGGCCAACGCCCCAAAGCACCGGGGCACCATCGTCTGCAGCGTGGCCCCCAACCTGCCCCCTGCTGCACCCCCGTCCAACTCCGACAACGAGTCCTTCATCAAGTGCACCTGGGCCAGGGAGGAGATGGGTCAGTAGCCATTTCTTGCTGTTACACATCCCTCTTTCCCTTGGGAAGTGGATCTGGGCTTTGCAAGCATGAGGGACAAATGGTGTTGGCTAAAGCAAAGCAAAACAGGGGCAAATACTGCCCCAGCCCTACTTTAGGGCTCTTTCCTCCTGGTTCACCAGTACATCCCAGTCTTCTGCTTTAACCTACTTGGTCTTGTACACAATCAGCAGGGTCAAAAAAACCCTGTAAAAGGGTTTTCAATTTTTCTAATTGAAAAAGAAGTTAAGATCCTGAAAGTCACTAGAATTGTCACTGAAGACATTTGCATCAGTACTCCTGGGCAGAGGGATCACATTCTCAGGGAAACACCTTGAATGACTCTGGACAGCAAGGTTACCCCATGCAGGAGTTCCTCACAAGAGTAACTGTAGGGAAAGGGAGAGATCCGGGGGATCTCTGGTCCAATCCCTTCATAACATGAGTTTCTTGCATCCAAACATAATGATGACATGTGTCTTTTGGGTGCTAGAGTAGTGGATATCTGTAGGCTGGTGGGGACACTGCCTCAGCACAACCAGGAGTGATCTCAGATCCCCACAACTCCCAAATCAGCAACTACACCTCCCCTATCCCTAGCATCTCCTCTCCTCCCCAGTCTGCCACATCTCCTACAGGCTCAGAGCTTACAGAAGGAACTGGTAGGAGGGCAAGAGAGACGCAACAACCACTAGAGCTGCAGCTAACGCGACTTTCTTTTGTTTCAGTCTACCCAGCAGAAACGACCTACTGGCCCCCCCGGTACCTGTCATCAGATGTCCAGGAATATTCCCACTATGAGGTCATTCAAGGTCCCCCAGCCTCCTCCTCTCACCCTCCTCTCCCGCCGCCGCCCCCTCCCCCAGCAGACACGGAGCCGGTCGCTCTCTATGGGGGCTTTCCCTTCCCGCTGGACCAGAGCAACAAGCGAGCCCCCATCCCACCCCGCTACAGCAACCAGAACCTGGAGGACTTCCTGCCGCTGGGCCCCGTGGACATGGGAGCATCCCAGTGCCAGAACGAGTACACGGCCATCAGCTACTACCCAGCACAGCTGGTGCAGGGCGAGGGGGTCCCGTACCAGCCCGAGCCGGGCTACAAGAGGGTCAGCATGCGGCTGAGCGTGGCCCAGCCCTCCTATGCCGACTGTGAGCTGGGCCACCAGCCCAGCATCCGAGCCCAGCCCCTGCCACCACCCAACTACGAGGGCTCTGACATGGTGGAGAGTGACTACGGGAGCTGCGAGGAGGTGATGTTCTAGCGGGACTTGCCTGTGGCATGAGGAGAGAAGCACATCTCCATGCAGAACGGAGTGCAGGGGGCTGGCACACGTGGCTGAAGGGAGGCTTGTGTGCGTCCCCCCTCAGCTTGCAGTGTCCTCCCCTTAATGGCTGGGTTGTAATCTTGGCTAGATCTTTCCCCTCGCTGCCCTCCACGGTTTTCCTGCTGCAAATGGAGGGGAAATGCTCCAGCCACTGCTGGGACATGGAGGATGCTCCTGGGATGCCAATGACTTAGCTGCCTCCTCACCAAGGGGACTGCCTCCTCACCATGTAGGACCACAGAATGCTACCTCCTCACACGCCAGGCTTCCTGGCCACGGTGAGGATGAGGAGGAGGAGGTCAAGCACTGCAGGTATGGCAGCAGTCATTGTGGAGCAAGGTGTGAAAGGACTAGCAGTGCACAGCCTGGCAGTGCCCCATGTGGGGTGCAGAGGCTCCCTGCTCCCAGCTCTGGCTCCAAGGGCTTGCATCAAGCCAACAGTTTGTTCGTGGAATGGATCAGCTGGTGCAAACCCTCTTCATGTCTGCTCCCTGACACTGGGAGAGAGAAGAGGAAATGCAGCTGGTCCCACCAGCACATCCCTCACTGGCTAACAGAAGTCCAAAGGGAAAAAAAAAAAGAAAAAAAAGTAAAAAAAAAAAAATATTCCGTTTCTGTAGAAAAACCAAGCAACAAGCTTTGTTACAGCAGGACCCGCCCAGAGACTCAAAGCAGGCTGCCCAGCTGGGCTGTGTGCACGCGAGTAAGGAGGACCCTGCCCCAAGGATTGTGTGCACAGCCTTGTCCCTGTGGCTGTCATGGTCCTACACTGAATGCAGCTGTGCATGGTCCTGCCAACAGTAGGGATTCCATGCTGTACCCCAGAAAGACTGGCCAGCACTGCCTGGAATCTCTGACCAGAGAGGGCCACCGAGGCTACTGAGCATGGGTTTGCCTGTTTGTCCTTGTGCTTGGAAATGTATCGTTTCTTCGTGAGAGGTACTCTTTGATTGGTTGGTTGGTTGATGTAACTTTTTTTTGTTGTTGAATTTTTGGAAAGTATTAAAAGAGTTTGGATTTTTTTTTACTATTATGATTTTATCCAGAATCTCAGGGATTCTCTTGTAAATAAACAGGGCATCCTTGCCTAGTTCCAGCCAAGGGAATAACAGCTTTGTTTGGGCACCAAAAGCTTTCAGAGAAGTACCAAGACAGCAAGTTCAACATTTTCTGAGTATCCTGTAAGTGCCAGAGGGATGAGGCAGACAGACCCACAGTATACTGTCGTGCTTTGGGAAACCATGAGCCTCCTCTATCTCTTAGTTCAAGAGTAAAGGGATTTTACTGGGAAAATTTTATTGGGAAAGGACCCAAATTGAAGCCTTCAATTTGCATCCCCAAGAAACACCACCTGTTTTACCTCTCAAAGTTCTCATGCACTTCCACAAAACTTTTTCACCAGCTCTGCTCAGCAGAAAGCAGTCTCTGCCTAGATTAGAACTATTTTATCTAGTTGGTTTTATTCTGCTTGGTAAATCCCTCCAAACATCATCCTAAAATAGTGCATTTCTGTACTTTGTTTTGAGGACATTTAATTTTGAAGTGTCTCAGCAACAGGCACCACTTTGCCCATAAGGAAAACACAAACTGTTCTTCCCAGCAGCAGAAGCAGCACAAATAACAGTGATACTTTCCTTCAGATTTTTTAACTCCCCAGGATTGCTTTGGCCAGTGGTCACAACACAGGGAAGGGCAAAGGCAACTTGAGATGAAGTGACACCTGGGAAGGAGCAGCCTCAGTAAAGCCATTTCATGGGATGGGGACAGCCCTGCAATGCTCAACTCTAAGAAAGGATGGCTGTGGATCCCACCATGGCAATTCTCCAGAGTCAGAAATACCCTGAAGCACCAGGAGTGCTGTGCTCAGCTGTCCCTCCTGCCCTGTCATTCAGGTGATCTCAGATCCACAGTCCCCATCAGCCTCCAAAAGCCTCCTAGTTTAAGAAAAAAATTCTGCCAGTTTCTAAAGATGAACTTTTTATAGCACTGATTTCCCAACAGCCCTATAATGACACACTGCAATGGCATGAATTATTCAGCAGTGAGGATAAGCTGAGCTGCAGCAGTGCTGGCAGAGTCTCCCAGTGTGGGCTGACTTTTGCTCCTTTGATCTCCAGGGTGGATCAGCAGCAGCTCAGCATCCCTCATCTTTTTTCACATGCCAGGCTCTTTTTTCAGCTGCAGACCCACTTTTGGCATAAAGAGGGAGATGAGAAACCAAGGCCCAGCTTTGGTGGGGCAGAGAAGAGCCCAGCCCATAAGCTGTGCCCACAACCTACTTACACAAATGAGGTCAAAAGAAAAATTTTCCAGGCAGCAAAGCTGGAACACTTTTATTTGAAATCCTTGCTAGGAAGGGAAATCATGTGTGATGTGTGGGGGTGGGAGCAGCACAGGATGGGATCCTGGCTGCCTGCTGGGCTCCACATCTCCTGCTCTCACTTCTTTTGGAAGAAAAACTCACACTTCACACCCTAAAGCCTTTACACATAAAAAATAGATCATATTTATTGATTAAAGTAAGATACATGATTCAGGTGCAGCACCAGCTCTGCTGCTGGGCAGCCACCTGTGCTGTACACTGACAATATCCATAGGCACAAGACATGGACGTGACCATTGCTATATTTACACAGACAAGTTTCTTGGTTACTGAGCAGCCTACAATATACAAGTGTCAAGTTTTCCTGTCCATCAGATCCTGCACCAGCTCCTCCTGGCTCAGCAGAGCCCCTCACACCACACGTGCCACCAGCACATCCACCCCGTATCTTCAAGCACCCCGCTCATCTCAATAAAAGGGAAGAGCTGCAAAACCCATTTAATGCTTCTGTGATATCCCAGCCCCCTTGGAAATGTGGTTTTCACTGCTGCTTGCAAAGTGAGTTTGGATGCCAGGAGCCTCATCAGCAAACCCACTGATGCCCAGTGCCAGGTCGGGGACATGCCTTGGCACACAGCTGTCCCTAAAATGGGCCAGCCTTCTTAGAGTGCACTACTACCAGGGCAAGGGGAAGCATCAGACATCCCCTGCTCCTCAGAGCACTCCCTACTCTGCTTGACAATTCTGACTCAAACCCAACCCCAAGGGCCATGCTGGGGTCAGTACACAGAGATGGACATGAATATTGCACTTGTCCTGCCTGTGTCATGCCCTGGAGCCCCTTCCCAGCCCTGGATGTTTCCTCTCTATCCCCATGGTGCCCTGCAGAGGAAGGATTTGAGTTAAAGCTTTGCTCTGCTCCTGACCAAGCAATGCTGGTCATGCCAAAACCTTCCCCAGCACAGCCTTGGAGGAGACAAGGTGAGCCCCAAGAAATGCAGGGAGCAGAAGAGGGACTGGAAAGGGGAAGAGACATGGCACAGTCCCACCCCAAACCTGGCCAGGGGTCCATGTACTGGCATGTGGCACCCAGAACTGCAAGCAAAGAGACACAGTGCAGACACAAGCACCACCCAGGGAGAGGCAGGCTGCAGGTACATGATCCACAGAGCCTTCTCCTCACAGAACCTGGTCAAACACCAAAAATAACTACAAACTTCACCCTCCACCAAAGATGGGAACACAGCCCATTGGTGCTATACTCACCCTCCTTTCCCACCACCAGCAGCCTTTGCCAACCCTCAGGGAGACATGGCTGCAATGGGATGAGGGATAAAGGCTCTCCAAAGAGAGCTGGCATTTGGGAGACGCTGTGTTAGCAGGCAGGATTTCGGCCTGTCCTGTGGAGGATGCATTTGCTCCCTTGTCTTAAAAAAGTAGAAATCCAGCAGAAAGGCAAGGAAACTCTCTAGGGAGGAAGCTGGGCTCTCAGAGAAAGGAAAGCAGTGCAACAGGACCATCCCCACCAGGCATGCACCAGCCACGACAAAAGAAGCAACAGGAGCACAGGCAGAAGTGTTAGGGAGCTGCATCCTATGGGAGGAGGGGAGCTGGACAGAAGCGGAGATTGCAGAGGGAGTGGAACCAGGAGAGGAAGAGTTAAAATATTATGGAGTTTTTGTGTGTGATTTGACATTCAGTATCAGCCTGCAGATACAGGCAGAGCGTGCCAGGGCCAGCTCAGGCACTGTAAACAAGGTGATGTATTCTTGTGGCATGTGGGCAGCATGTGGTGACCCCAGGGGACACCCCATCCCACCCAAAGGGGACCAGCTCAGCCCCTCATTATGGCAGAGCCTGTTTGCTCCCCACACACCTCAGTTCTGTAAAGCTTCTGAAAGCCAAGGATTGGGTTGTGCGCTGGATGGGGATAAAGTGTCACTACTGAAAGCGTGGGCCAGGGGTCAGCAAACCCTCCCAGGCCAGGGAGGTGCCATGCCCAGTGCCCAGCTCCAGGGCCTGCTCAGATTTCCTGCTCAAGACAGCTGGAAACAGAGCTGAAGCACTGCAGGAGCCAGTGCCCAGAGCTGGGGATCCCACTGAGAGCTGTGGGCCCCAGCCTGCTCTGCACCCCAGGCTCTGCCCACCCTCCCCACAAGGCTGAGGGGAGGAGGGAGCTCCACGCTCTCTCACCTGAGCTGAGGTTTGCCTGTTGCTGTAAAAATAAAGTGCTCAAGGAAAAAAAAAAAAAATCAAACTGGCACAAAAAGAGCAGTCCCTGTTCCCTGCCCTGACTTAAGGGACAGGGGAAATACGGAAAGGTTGGGATTTAAAAAAATAACGAAATCAAATCTACATCGCTGGAATTCCTCACCTCTCAAAGTGCCTATTTACAGAGGAACTGCTTTGCTCTACCACCTGCCCTAAGAGCCCCGAGGGAAGGCACTGCCCCAGCCTGGATCCCACCTTCCAGATGGAGCCCAGGGCAGGATCCTGCTGCAGCCAGGTGGCCCCAGTGCTGGGCAGCCCCGTCCACTCACAGACCAAACCCACCAGCTCCCCAAGAGGAGAGGGGAGGCCGATCCAGGAGAGCAGTGCCTAGTGTCTGTGCACCCCCAGCTCAGCATCCCGAGAGGCCGCGGGGGAGAGGATGGTCACTGCACCAGGACAGTGGTGGCATTCACCACAGTGGCCGCAGGTGCCACCAGCTCCACCAGAGCTTCATATGTGCCCACCACGAAGCCCAAGAAACCGAAGAGGCTGATGGCGATGTCCTTGACAATGACGAGGGGGTGCATGCCCTCGGAGTAGTAGGTGGCAATCTCCAGCAGAGGGGGGAAGATGAGAGCCAGGGCGCTGCTGCTGACAGAGCCCACCAGGGAGATGACGAGGTCCAGGCGCGGGATGAGGATGGCCAGCACGCCTGGAGAAGGAAAGGGACACATCAGTGCTGCCACCTCCCAGATGGCAGAGAGACTCCTCCCTGTGTCAAAGCTAGCAAAACCCCACCCAGGGATGCCACTGGCTGAGTCAGATGTCTGCCCTCCTCCCTGACAGAAGACAAGGTTGCATCTTTTCCTGGCAGCTCCTTCTCAAGAAGCAATTAAGCTGTTAAATTAACAACCCTTTTTGTCGCCCTGGGCGCCACCAGAGCAAGCTCCAGGGCTGAGCAAGATGGGTGCCGCTGGCTGCCAGAATTCCCGACCCCCCTGTGTGAGCCAGCACTCCTGCTCCCCACACCTGGGGAGCCATAAAGCCTCAGAAACCCCATAAAAGCAGGAGAAGGGAAGAAAAAGGCATATCCCCCCACCCCAAATCAATCCATGTGGTTTGCATGTGTTTAGAGCTGCTCCAGCAGCAGCACGCCCACGGCACAGCCTGGGGGAGAACATTTGTTAGGACTCATTTGTTAGGTGAAAACTGCAGCCAAGGAAAATCCCCCTGGGAGACTCCTGACAGCTTCAGCTTAGCAGTACCAACTCCAGGATATTCATGCTCCTCCTTCTCCTCCTGCACAGTACCAGGAGAGAACAGAGGGATGTCACCAGAGCTCTGCACAACACAAGAGAACCCTCTGCAAGCAAAGCAGAGTTCAGTGCTTAACCAGTGACCAAGAGAAATAAATTGGTTTACTGCTTTGAAAGCTTTTCTGCTTAGAAACAGGAGAAACTTAGAACCATGGCAGGTGCAGCCCGTGTGGAGAAGGGATGTCTCAGGGCTCCTTACTGGAGGGATTTGTTCTCTCCCTGGCCATCAGCTACAGGCAAGAGAGGCTGTTGGAGCCTCCCTGAGCCAAAGATCACCCATGGAACTGCAGAAGAAGGAAGGCTTGGGAGATTGACTGTGCCACCACTGCAACACTGCTATCATCTGGATAAACCTAGAGATAAACCATGCTCTTCACCAAGGGAAACAGCAACAAAGGTCCTGACCCAGTTTATCCTGGTGCTCAGCCCTGAATAGAGCCAAAGGAGTGCTCTGCCAGGTGACTGCTGCAAGCAGCATCCCTGCTCCAGCAGCCTCTGAGGACAGCAGAGCAGCTCCTCTCCAACAGCATCCTCAGCCCACCCCACACTGCTCTTTGGACTCAAAAGTAAACAAAATTATTAACTCCCCTAAAACAAGCAGATTCGAAGCACCAGCTGCAGTCCTCAGCCTCCGGGGAAACGGTCTAATTTCTGCAGGTATTAATTCAAAGTGGTTTTAAGCATGCTGGTTTTGAAGTTTAAGCTTGAAAGACACCCATACACCAGACTGCATCCTCTCTTTGGGAGCCAAAGCCCTGGTGGGGGCTTGTTGTGCGGCCACACAATCATCCAATGAATATTCATGCAACCCCCCTAATCACTTTTATCCTCAGCAGGAGCCACAGAGATCCCTTACAGGGAAGGGTGAGGGGAGGAGGTACAAAGGAACCTGCATCCTTCCACCAACACCTCTGCTGCCTTCCTACCCCCAAATAGGAGGGTACAGCCACTGCGGATGCCTAAAGCCCTCCCATCTCTCCAAGCCTTCAGTTCCATGGCTTGGCACAGTCCAACACCCTCCAGCAGAGGCTCCAATCCCACAAGCAACTTCCAAGTTCACCCACAGCACGAGGGGGTCAGAGCATATTGCTCAGCATGGCAGGATTTCATCCCTGTACCCTCTGAGAACATCAAGGCTTCAGGAACTCAGCACAGAGGAGATGAGCCTTGCCCACCTCTGTTAATGCAGTACTTCTGGCCTTTCATTAGTGAGAGCCAGAAACAGCAGCACCCTGCTCTCAGGCCAGCTCCACCACCCCTGAGTTAGCACTAGGCTCCTCTCAAACCCAAACCAAAGCCAGCTGGGATGCAGGGCCAGGTCCCTGATGCTCAGCTCTGGTGCATCAGCAGCATCAAGCCATGGAGCAAAGCTTCATTTCAGCAGGGGACGCCAGGGAGCTCAGTCAAGCACTTCAGCTGTGCTGACAACAGCAAACATTTAGTCTTCAGGAATCAAAGCCAGCCAAAATCAGACACCACCTGATTTCATTCCACACCTTTCCCAAACATCCACCAGGCTCGAGCCAAGAGCCTGTTCCACCAAAACCTCACTACAGGCACCACACACCATGGAAGGAAGGGACCCTGTGGGGCTGCTCCAGGCACACCTGCCCAGCAGCACACCAGGGCTCTGGTTATGGGTCACCTACCCCTGTCAGTTGTCTCCTACTGCGCTCCGTGCTGCAATGAGTGTGTGGGCACAAGAACAACCCATCCCTCAAAGTCAGTAACTCTTTTGCAGTCTTGTGCCCATCACACAGGCATGAGGGGCCTGCACACTGCCTACAGAAAAGAGCCTCTGTGCTAGGCTGCCCTAGCACTGAACCCTGTGCTGGGTGTTTCATGCAAACTCTGCTGGGACTCGACATCCTGCAAAATTGCCATCCCCAGGCCTGAGGCTCCATGGGGATCTGCCACTTCTAAACAAGAAGACTGGTCCCATACAGAGGAGGCAAAGGACCACTGCTGCTGCTCCTTGGAGGCCACCTGACCCACTGGTTTGTATTAGCCAGGCCCAGGGACTGCCAGCTGTGAGGGCTTGGGCAGCAGGGCCAAAGGTACTGGGGCAAAGGAGGTGCCACAGCCTCATAGGGAAAGTCAGACAAGCTGGTTGGTACTCACAGGTCACACAGACCAGGGCCACCCTGAGGAGGAGGTTGATCAGCCAGCCCCAGCGCTCGGACACCCGGGCCACGAGGGGAGGGATGATGATCTCAGCAGGCACGTAGAACTGCACGGCGTAGGTGAAGAAAATCCCAAAGGAGAAGAGCAGCTTGACAGCTTGATACAGCCTGCAAAGGACAAGGACACAATGAGACAGACTCTTGCTCCAGCCCCTGCAACATCAACAGCAGAAAGCAGAAGGGGAATGCTCTGCAAGCATTCTGTAAGCCAGAACACTCCTGAACACTCTTGGAAAATTAGGGGTGATGCATTTTGATTCACAAGGACCTTTATTGAGCAAGAGACAGCAAAGACATGTATCAGCTGCAGCCATGATTGCACATTCCAGCTACTGCTTGGCTTCTGAAGAGGGGGAAGAAGACGGCACTGCTGGGATAAGTCTGGGCATCCAGGCAGAGTGAACATGACAATGTTCCAAAAGCAAAGCTAAGTGAACAGGCAACTCAGCCTCCTCCAGCAAACAAAAAGAGCAGCTATTTTTGGAATGCTGCATGATACATGTTTGCAAAGAAGAGAGTTACAAGAGCAGTTTGGGCTGAGCAGAACCAAGGCAGAGTGCAGACAGGTTGCAACAGCACCTTGGGCTCAGCCCAAGTCAAATCTCATCATGTCCCACATCCTGCAGTGATACAGTGTGGCTACAGGAGAGAGCCTGTCACAGATGACCAAAAGAGACTCCCCACCTCTGCCCCCAGCTTCCCAGCAGCAGAGAAAGCATCAACAAAAGAGAAGTAACCTCACATATGGTCCTAACCCTTCCCCAACTCAAGACACACTAACCAAGCAGGAAACATGGGTCCCGGCCATGCCACTTGGGTAAATATGGAATGGATCCAA
This sequence comes from Toxostoma redivivum, assembly GCA_013397375.1. Classification (NCBI taxonomy): domain Eukaryota; kingdom Metazoa; phylum Chordata; class Aves; order Passeriformes; family Mimidae; genus Toxostoma; species Toxostoma redivivum. The sequence goes on from VXBI01001677.1 coordinate 921,489, forward strand.
TCTGAGGACTGTATCTGGCTCCTGCCTTCCCCTCTACCTTCTTTGTGCCTGTGCCCTTCTGTATGCTGAGTCTCAGCATCCATCTTCTACAATAGCCTTAAATCAGAGAAATCCAAGTATTCCCATGCAAGACAGCTGTGAACACTAGTGGCAGAGTCAAACATTTCCCACAGATGGAGTTAGGGATCACCTAAGTGAATGGAATATTACACAAGTCTATGGGACCAGACCAGATATATTCCTGTTGTGGCCAACAGGAGCCTGAAGCCACCTTATATCTTCAAAAGAGCAGGGTGCTCAGGGAGAGGTCCTGCTGCCTTAGGAGATAAATAATATCCATCTTCAAGAAGGATGAGGGAAGGTACAGGCTAACCAGCCTCACCTCAATTCCCAGAAGAGTATGGGTGAAGTTCTTCTGGCATCCATTTCCAGGCACATACTGGACAGTGAACAGCCACCAGGAATTTGCCAAGAGGCAATCACGCAAATATCCTCATCAGTGACCTGGATGAGCTTTCAGTGACCCAGAGCACATTCCCTCTCAGCAAATTCAAAGCAAAATCAAATTGGAGGAAATGGCTGACACAGCTTAGAGCAACAACATGATGTCATAGGCAAAGCCCAAGTGCAAACACAAATTCCCCCACATGGGAAGGGCTGGGGCCAGAAGAACAGGACCTGGGGGTTTTGGTGGGCAGCAGACTGAACATGAGCCAGTAGCAAGACCCTACAGTGATGAAGGTGAATCACAAAGCAGGATGTGCTAGCAAAAGCACAGCCAGGAGGTTATTTTCTTGTTTGGGGATTGTGCATCTTGAGTATTGTGTCCAGCCCTGATACTCCCAGGACAGGACACTGACTTACTCTGCAGAGCAAGTTGAATGCAGGCTGCTAAGATGGTTGGGGCTGGAGCATGATGTACAAAAAAAGGCTGCAAGCCCTGGGCTCATTCTGCATGATGAGAAGGTTAAAAGTGGATGTTATTAATGTCTTCAGCTGCCTAATAGGAGGGCATGGAAGAGTGAGTAACAGGCTCTTGGAGTTGCACACAAAAGTACCAGGTGCAATGGGAAAGAGCTGCATCTCCAAAGGATGGTTAAGGGCCTGGATTGGTAGGGAATCACTGTCCCTACTGATACTCAACACTTAAGCTGGCCCTTCTGTGAGCAGGTGAGAGGACCCAGTGATCCCATGGTATCCTCTCCAACCTGAATTACACTGAAGTTCCAGAGGCAAACTGAACATAAAGTTATCTCCAGAGTCCAGAGTGCACCTGTGCAGCCACATGTGTGCACAGTAGCCTTGAGCCACCAACCCACAGCTGGCATATCTTATCATTGTATTCCCAATAAAGTGATTCTGTAAAAGGCATAAAGTGCTCCAGGGCAATCCAAGATCAATAGCTGTTACTAAAAAAAAAGTACAGAAGAAGGCTGTGTACCTGTCCTGCATAGGTCAGGAACCAGGACAAGATCAAAGGGCACTTTAAATACCAAGAAGAGGAATAATTCAAGCATTACCCTTGATCCATGGAAAATACAGGCCCATGCAGGGCCTTGGAGAAGCACTCTGTCAACCACAGCAATGCCTGCATCACCCAGACTGCCATGCCAGGCCACCCCAAAAGGCTGCAAGAAGTGAAATACCCTCCTGGGACCATAAGCTTTGCAATTACCTACCTTCAACTGGCCACATGCAACCCAACAGCTTCCCCCTCACTACAGCATTTCTTCACCCTTCAGATGGTGCAGTGAGGCAACCCTTCCTAGGAGGCAAGGAGGGATTTCTGCACAGCAGCACCGTATTTTGGACACTGTGGTTAGACCTAGGCACTGGGAACTGACACACTCCTAGTTTGAGGAAGCTGTGGTTTCAGAGAAACGAGACTGGAAAAGTCCTTAGTCATCCTGTAACTCAACGATTCATGAAACATTCACCAAATCTGCTCCAGAGACCTCCAGACAATGGCTACAGTTAAGAAAGGCTGCAGTACAATCCTTGCCTTGTCTCCCAGGCTGCAGGCAAACCCCATGACTTCTCAACTGCAGCCCTTATGACCAGCTCCTGCAGCCCAGCCTTTTACTGCCAGAAAGAAAACCCACGGGCAACGCAGGATGGCAAGAGCAAGTCTTCACCCAATACCTGTGGTTTAACCCCCAGGAGCTGTAGTGAAGACTTTATCTCAACTATCACAGCTCTTACTTGAGATAACCCATTTCCAAGTCCAACATCCACTGCCAAGAGCCAACATGCACAAGCATCAAGGTGTCCTGCATGCCAAGTGACACCTTCCCTGCAGCTGCCCTGCCATGAGCCCAGGCTTCCCCAGACTTCCAAAGGGCTTATCTCTTCTCCCTATACAAAAAAACGCTACGGTTACTTTTAGAAAAGTAACTTTAGAATACTTTGCTTTCGGAAAAGTATTACTTTACGAGAAGACAGAACGTGTGGATAGTCCTAGAAACATGGATTTGCACTCTTCTCTCTGTAGCCTGCCATGTCATAGTAATCCCATTCTAAGAGAATGTCATTCTTCAGGGCAAACAGAGCTGAGATTCTCTGCAGAAGCCCGTTTGCAGCATTTCAGGTCAGCAGATGTCATTGCAGGCTGTGGCATGCAGAAACCAAGCCTGGAAATTACCTGCTTCAGGAGAAATAGCAGCATCTCATCCCCTCTACATTGTACTTCAGTTTACTGAGCAGAAGGGATTCACACCTCCTGTGCTTGGCATGGTGGGATTCAGACCTCCCCACAACACAGGCACATCTTTCCACCAGCCCCATCCCTCCTCACTGAGAGCAGGGACCTGGCAGAGCTCCCAAACCCAGCAGGGGACAAGACAAGGCTCTTGGCAGGAGCAGGATCTTCTACTACACCAACACCCAGCAGTGCAGTCACTACACTGACTCAGCATGAATGAACATCCATGCACTCAAACTGAAAAGAAACCCACACAGCAATAATTAAAGCAAAACCAGGCTCTATTTTTGTCAAATCTTTGCTGTCTCCAAAGCCCCTGTGCAGCTCTACAAGGACAGCATGGGAAGCCCCAGTGACTCAAAACTTGAGTCCTGCCCAATTTACTCTAACAGTGAGACAGTGAGTCACAACGCAAGGTGCTGGATGCTACTAGGAGCAGAGAGGATGGGCTGAAGTGGAGGAGAGGGACCCCCAGCTCCAGGTCTCGCCCTGGTCTCTTGCAGGATTTCAAGACAGCAGAGATCATCAAAGAGAACTGCTTACATTTCTCCTGTGAATGAATATGGAGCCATGACACTGAGCAGCCACCCATCCCCAGGGACAGAGCAGCACACAGCTTAGGCAGCTCCTGCAGCAGCCACCGGCCCTGGTAAGAGGAGAAATAATCCCTCCAGGCAGGCAGGCAGGCATGGGGTCAAGCCACAAGGCTCCAGACAGAAACTGGAGCATCTCAAGAGGCTTCACCAGATCCCAAAGGACAGACAGGTTTGGGAGGCTGCTGCAGAGCTCAGCCCCTACAGAAGGAAGGGGTATCCTCATGGCACCAGTGCTCATAGGCAAAGCATTGGCTCAAGATCAGCCACATCCAGGCACAGTGTGGAGCCAAGAAGTGAGAGTTTGAGCTCCAGAGCCACAAAGAGGGAACACAACCCACACATGAAGATGTCACATCTCACTCCCTCTGGGAGCTCCCAGCTTTGGGTTGGTTCTTCACGTGCTACATTTGAGGAAGGAAAGTGGGTTTTGTACAATTCAGTGATGTTCTGGCACAGCTACATGGGAGCTGTGTTCAACATCTGCCAGCCAGAGCACTGCTGAGCCCCAAAAAGATGCCACCAGGCTTCAAGAAAAAGGCGAGAACTGCACCTACCCATGCAGGGACCACCAGGGACCCTGATGAAGCAGCCTGAGCTCCAAGACCAGGCTCAGATACTACAGCAACAAGCCTTTTCCAGCCCATGCATCTGACAATCCTTGTCAAACTCTTGAAGTTTGCCTATGGCACAGTTCCTCAAGCTCACCCAGAGTAGTTCCCATAAGGAGTAAGGTCCCCCTCTCCCACCTGCCTGTCTGAGCGCCTCATTCCTCACCCCCCAGTCCCTCCACTGCGCACAGGAACTCACCAGCAGTTGGGCAGGTTGAGTGTTATGCTGGCCTGAATGTCTGCTCCGAAGCGCAGGTACCCCAGGACACTCAGGCTGATGTACAGGATGGTGACAATGGTCATCCCCACATAGAGGATGACTGGAAACTGCCGAGGGTTCTTCATCTTGTTTTCCAGAGGCAGCACCTGGGAGAAGAGGGGGAGGAAGATGACAGAGCAGCAGGTTGCCCATTCCTCTATACCACTCAGCCCCAAAAAGCAGAAGGGACAGCCCCACGGCCAAGCACAGTCAGGGGATAGGATTCTCCATGTGGAACTTGGAGAATCCAGCTGAAAAAAAAAAACTATACTGGAGATGCAATTTCTGTGCTCCCATTGGAGACCTTCAAGCTTGACACAGCAAGTCTCCAACAGATCACCCACACCCTCGTCTTAAAGATGGGACCTGCTCCCTGCCCTTGGCAGAAGCTGTGCCCAGTGCTGGGTCTTGGGGCAATGCCAAACACCTCATATCTTGGGTGCATTACACTCTGCACCACAAAACAGCGCAGCCATGCCCACTGTTTTACACTCGTATTTTCCCCAGCAAACCCTGGAAGACCAAGACACATTCTCCTCTGCTATCAAGTTTGTCTCCTCTGTTATCAAGATTTCAATTACACAGGACAATAAAAAGATTTTCTCACAATAAAAATTCTCTCACCTCTATACTACTAACACTAAATACAGGCCTTCAGCAAACAATTTTATAGCTGTCCTTGGATGGTGTTGATTTCAATAAGAGACACAGTGACAGATCTGGTGAGGTGGCAGGACAGGAAAAACTTTTATTTGCTTCTTCATTTCCAAGTCATGCAAGGAAGAAAGCATTTGTGCCTCAGTACTGGCAAGAACTTTCTGCCCAGGGCATAGGATTCAGTAAACACTCCTCCTGTAACGGATTTGGCCCTCTCCAGCCCCATGTTTACACAGCCAGCTTATATTAAGAGATGAAAACATTTTTTCCTCCTTTGAAGGGAGCTCCCGGAAACAACCCACAACATCTTAGAGAGTCATTAAGCTCCCCACCCACCCACCCAGCTTTCTTCATAGACACAGTTGGTCTATTTACAGCATCTTGCATGAGAGGCCCATTTGCATGGGCAGGCTGGGGCCACATGGCTGCCAAAGGGAGATCTCAGTGCCTCCGCAGCAGGGTGGGAAGGATCACATCTTTTCATGCCACACTTTTTGGCCTCCCATTTAGGCAGCTTCAGGATCCAGACTGGTAAGAAGACTCAGGACAATTCCTCATCTGCAGGTCAGCCAGCAGAGCCCAAGGGCAGAGGCTGGTGTCATTCCCATCTACTGCCAGATAAAGCCACCTCTAAAGCAGCAACCAACCTCCTAAGTTTTGGAGCATGTGCTCCTCCAGCCTCAGATGGAAGCACCAGAGTTTGACCCAGGAGATAGCCTGGAGCTAAAGCTAACAGCATCATCCAGAATTTGGGATATTGTCAGAGAAATTCAGCTGCAATTGCAGCTGCAAAGCAGAGCAGGTGCTGCAGCAAGTCCGAGCAGGGCTGAGCCTCCTGTGCAGCAGCCCCATTGCCACATGCCCAGACTTACCACACCGATGCCTTCAAAAGCAAAGATTGCAGTGCCAAAGAACAGAGGGTAGGTCTTCCAGGCTGCTGCTAGAGGCAGGTTTCTGGGATCAGGAATGTCCTGGAAAAAAGCCCATGCAGAGTTCAGACACAGGGAGGATGGGGAAGACCTGGCCTGTTCCCATCACTCCTTGTCACAGCCTCATGCTTCAGGGAAAGCCCTGCAGAGCAGAGGGAACCATCATGCCCACAGGAACAAGCAGTACCCCACAGCATCCAAATACCCCATTGCCAAGCTCCCTCCACCTGCCAAAACACGGGACAGCACAGAAATGAGAGAGGGGAGCCATACACACGTACCCTGACAATGTACTGGTAGATCACAACAAGGCTGACAAGCATGGCCACATTGGCCAGCATGGAGAAGATGGACAGGACCTTGAGGTTCTGGATAAACGTGAGCAGCACCACAAAAGGCAGGATGGAAAGCATGTACAGGCGGGAGTCCATGGTGGGGGTCATCACCACCGTCCTGTTTGAGCTGCAGTCATTGGTGGTCCCGTTTGCAGCAGACACAACCTGGGGAAGCACAGGAAGCCCTGGTGAACTCCCATCACACAGCAGCCCATCCCAGGTGAGCTGGAGTACCCCAAGAGCTCACTTCAAACACAGCTAGCTGATTAAAATCAAACCAACACGTGTTTTCAGATAGTTCTGAAGTAAATCCCTGTTATCTCGCAGGGGGCAGAGGTGGGACTGGCTATGGCACCTGAGCCAGGACAGCAAATCCTGCCTGAGCCCAGGTTCACCAAGCAGGAGGACTCAGCTTCCAGGCACACAGAGGGCAGAGAGCAGAGGCTGCTTGTTTGTAGTGCCCACGAGGTCAATTGAGAAGAGAGAAAAGAGGCACTAAGTGCTATTTCCAAAGGTCCTTTTCCTCTTGTTGCACCAGGTTGTTATCTAAGTCACACAGTCCTTCAGTTACCCAATGCCACATTCACATGCCACACCATCTGGAAACTACTGCTGGCCCCCAAGTTCACTTTCTTTATGACAAATCATCCTTTCCTTGGGGTCTTCATTCCAAAGGCACTGCAGGCGGTGTGCTCACTTCTAGAGGTAGCTCAGGAACCAGGTGGCTGAGCCATCCCTCCCAAGAGCATGGGCTCACTGAATCACCAATACAATGATGACCAAGCTGGTTCAGGTACCAGGCCCTGCCCAAACACTGCAGCAAAGAGCAGCCTGGAAACTGATTTAACCTGCTCCAGAGCAAGTCCTGTTCCAGAGGAGAGGCTGAAGAACTCTGTAAACCAGCATCCTCTGTAGGAGAGGGCAGTGCAGGGCTACACATCCAAGGGACAGTGCTGCCCAAGCCCCAGCCTGCCCTGCCTCTTCATGGCTTGCTCCAAAGCCATTTTCCAAACCAAAGCCCTGCCCAACACAGTGGCACCTCGCCCAAGGTACCACCTGCACCATGACTCCCCACATAACATGCTATTCCTCACCACAAAAAGAAACAAGCAACACTCCCCTCTCCCCACCCAAAAAAATTCCAAAACCAAAGCCAAGGGGTTTCCCACCTGTGGCCTAAAAACATGGTGTAGATTTGCAGGTTTTTGCAAATTTCCCTTGAGGCCTGAGACAGCCTTCAGTCTTTGCTGTGAGGGGCTGAGGAGAAAGAATTCCACCTTGAAGCAAAGCAGGGGCTGTGCCCAGGGGTGGGGGCAGCAACAGCCTGGCCCCTTCACACACCCCGGGACCTCCTGCTCTCAGGACTGGTGATGTCAGATCACCAGTGTTGACCCATTTATTCCTCCTGCCACCCCTCAGCTGCTGCTCCAGGAGCAGAGGAAGAGTCTCACACTGGAGGGACACCCCTTGCTCCCCAGGAGCCCCCTCTGAAGCTGATGGCCATCACTGAAGAGCTGATGAAGGGCACAGCCATGGTGGCAGTGACCAGACCACTGCTGCAACAGCAGAGCAGGAGCACATGGGGAAAAAAGCTAAACGGTGCCTGCAAGGCACTGAGCTGTGGAGGCTGGGAATGGGGACTCATTATTCTCAGTTTCTTACAGAAGAGGAGCCAGCCAAGCGGTTCAGGGTTTCTGTTTATTTCCTCCTGAGGCCTGGCAGGAAGAAACTCTTTCTCTAAAGATGTAATTAAGCTTCAGAGCCACAGGATGAGGAAAGAAACTGGAATGCAAACAGATCCAAGTAATGGAAAAGACAGGTTCACAACAGGTCTGGGGACCCACCCACTACCATCAACACCAATAAACCAATTAACTGAGGGGGACAGGACAGAAAAGGCACAGTCCCTCTGCTTTAATCCCTTTCCTGTTGTTCCCTCACAAAGAATGGCCCCACTTTTCCTGGGCAACACAGACACCTCCAGCACCTCTGCAAAATCAGAGATTCTCAGGAAAACCAATTCTCCAAAGTATCTGAGCAGAGTTGTAGAGTTTTCTGAACAGCATATCCTACAGAATTCAGACTTTTGGTGGAAAACAGGGCACAGGAGCTAAGAACAACCTAAGCACCTCCATATCGTGTCACCTCCCCCCGGCTCATGAAGGAGGGGTAAGTCCAACCTGTTTTAGATTGTCTGCCAGAAAGACAAAGTACACGCAGCAGAAACCCAGCTGAGTGATGATCAGGAAAAGTCCCACTACACGCCTGGAAAGCAAAAGAAGACCACTTGTCAGCTAGATCATACAGAAATAAGAGCCCACTTGAGTTGCTTTGGGTTGCACTTTCACAGTGCAGTGATGCTGCTCTCCCCAGGGTAGGGGTGTACAGGTCAGAACACACCCAGCTCACTTCTCTGTGATCAGGAGAGAGGACCTTCTCTTCACCCAACCTCACAAATCTCAGGCTCTCCAGTCTCCCCTTCCTATACCTTCCACATGGTCAGGACCAGCCCTAGCAGGTCCTTTTTGGGTTTAGCATCTCCACTCTGCTGCTGAATTGTCAGAGCTGGAGACAACACTCCCTGGACCCAGGAAGAGGTGAATGCTCTCTTTCCCTGATGTGCAGTGATCTGTGTGATGCAATGTGGGACAGATTAGTGAGTAGCCACTGGACATGTTCCATGTCTAGCAAGATGGGCCAGTACAGAAAGACCCTATTCACCCCTTTGTTATGCTGTGGAGACTTAGTCATCCCACACATTTAATGTAAGTCACATCTGGCTGGGGACAGTACCAGATCAAAGAAATCATGTTACCCTCTGGGAGACACTGAGCACTCACAGCAGATGAGCCAAACAGCATTTTTATGTCACTTGTGCTTATCTGCTGACACAGCTCAGTGACCAGAAGCTCTTCTGTCCCAGCTGCAGCACATGCTGGGCTCAGACAAGTCCCTGCCTGGGGCAGGGGGCAGTACCTTCCCCAGACGGCATGTGTCCTCAGGCAAGCACTGGGAGTTGCCTCCAGCCCGTGCATCATGACACCTCCATAGTCCAGAAACTGCTTCTGGAACCTGTCCAGAGAAGGGAGAAGGGTCATTATATCAGCCTTGTCTGCTAGTTCCCAAGGCAAATAGTGGCATTAAAAGGAAAACAGTTCCTGTGGAAAAGAAAAGCAGTTCCCAACTGAGGTTTTGGCAGGAGCAACTTGCTGCTTAGTGGCTTCAGAAAAACCCCAGGGCTTTTTGGGCAAAACGGAAGAACTGTAGGAGCTGTAGGACCGAGAAGGGGAGTTGCTCCTTACCTGTTGCAGAAGTGATGGGCGCACTTCACCAGGATGCCCATGCAGTGCACAGCCACGACTCCCATCACCAGCAGGCTCAGAGGACCCAGCTGCAGGGAAGACAGGGGGAAGGCTGCACTCTGATGGCCAAAGGCAGAGCTGCACAGTACCTTCTACTTCCAGACAGAACTCCACAGGCTGGGTGAGTGCAAATACTCCTGAAAGCTGAACCAGAGCTCTTCTGGTGCAGCTCCCAGGAACCAGCCCTTCAGGACCCAGTAACCTGACAGAGCCAAGAGCTTGGCAGAAGTTATGCAAAAGAAGCAAGCTGGGGCAGTTTGGGTGTAGCAAAGCACTTCCAGGATTGTTTTCCAAACTATCTTGCACATTCCTACTATGCAGGTGATGAAGAGGTCATGACCTGGACACAGTGTCCTGCTTGACCCCAGCAGAAAAACCACAGGCCCAGCTCACACACTGAACTCCCCCACACCAGGCAGCAACAATGCAGGAGCAGCAGGAACAGTCTCAGCAGCAAAACAAAGTCACAGAGCTTGGGGTGTAAACATGTGCAAGTCAGCAAACACTGAGAGGTATCAGGGCAGGGACTCAAGCCCCAACACTGGCTATGTGAACTGCCCAGTGCCCCGGGGTCACTCTGCCCCACAGGCTCCAGCACAGTAGGGCTCAGCTGCCTTACCAGGATGCCAGCATTCTTCACAGCCAGGGGCAGCCCCAGCAGCCCTGTCCCAATATTCCCCTTCAGCAGATGGATCAGGGTCTGGTACCACCTGAGGGAGAGCAGATGCAGAGGTCACTGTCAGCCGGTGCCCACACTCAGACCATACACAGCTTATCCTGTTAAGGGTCCACAGCAGCTCTGAACTGCTGCAGGGAACATATGGAGGTCACGATCCTGCCCCCTGAACCCAGCTCAGCCACCTGGGACCGAGCTAGATGTGAAAGCAAAGACTGAACAAACAGATTTTGGGTGGGTATTTGCAAAACCAGGCAAAAGTACAGCCCAGCCCAGCCCAGGAGCTGCACAAGGAATGTCTCTGACTTGAAGAGATCAGTCTCTGCCAGGCAAAGACAGCATCCTCTGCACACCTGGGCACAGTGAAGCCCTCAGAACATGGCTGCAACATGCCCACACATCCTCTGAATCTGGTCACGGTCTTTGCTTGCCAGTTCCCCATTGAACGAAGGCATAGTAGGAAAATATTGGAAAAAGCATCAATCACTGCCTATTGCCAGCAAGCCCAGCTTCACCAGAGAGCAAAGAGCAACATTGGGGCAGCTGCTCACTTGGTGCCAGCACCCCACAGATGCAAGACCACACCTATGCCCTCATTACCCTCATGAGAACTCCCCATAAAAAAACCACAGCTTCACCATCCTCTAGCAAAGTCAGTAGGGAGCCACCATGACCACCTCCACCCTCCCCAGTGTCAGGCCAGCCCAGGAAAGAGGGAATCACTCACGTTGTGCCATTGGTCTCCCCAAAGCGCTGGTAGGACTCAGGGTGGGCAAAGCCATTCATACCATCAGGAGGGCTCCCCTCCGGTGTGACATCTGTGGAACTGTAGTCATTGTAGTCCTCGCTGCGCAGGCGCCTAGTGGACATGGTCCCTGTGGGGGCAGCAGCATTAGGGGTGCCCAGCTCAACAGCCCCATTCTCAGGCTCCTTGGGGTCAGCCATTGTGCAGAGAGAGCGGTTCGCACTGCCAGAGCAAGGTCTCCTCCAGGGCTCTTATAAGCCACATGCTCCCGCCCAAGTAATCACAGAGTTGGCATGTCCTAAGGTCAAAGGTGCATGGCACTTTGCCACTGGCTCTTCCTTCACGCTCGTGCCCATGTTTTGGGCACACCCAGACAGAATGGGGTCAGGATCCTGCAGGCAGAGCCTGGATGTGACATACTTCATGTCAGGCAAGTGAGCTGCTCTAAGGGTGGGGAATGTGACACCATAGGCAGTGGGGTAGGAGGGGACATGCTGGCACTGTGTCCCCTGCTCTGGCACTCAGGACTAGGGCTGTCAAGTGGACAGGCCAGGAAAGTGTAACTGCTTTTAACTCGCACACAGTGTGCTGCAAGGGAACAGCTTGCTCTTGGCAGGGAAGAGAAAGTTTCCTAACTTCTCTTTTTTTCCCCTTTTTTTTTCCTTATTGAAGACTTTTTATTAAAGAGAATTTTTACAAAAATTTATTATACTCCCTCAGAGAGAACCACAGACCATCTGCTGACAGCAAAACACCTGTCCTAAAGGTTTCACAGCCAAGGAGGTACCTGTGGGAAAAAGAGTCTTCCCAGGATGAGGCACCTGCACAGCCTGGAGCTCTTGCTCCAGCAGAAACACCAATAGTGTCCAGCAACCCAGGGGCACCAGCACAAGCCTCACCAAGGACACACACCTCATGCCTTTGTCAGCTGGTTCAATTCCCACGCATGCCACACCCAGCATCCTGAACACCCACTGGGAAGGAGTACCAGAGGCAGGGAAATTATGTGTAAGGCTCTTGCACCACAGCCTGGTGACCCAGTCCCTGCCCCACGGCTCCACTGGGCTGTCATGCCCCAGGCACCACACCTGCCCCAGCAGTTCTGGTGCTCCCTATCCCACTCCCCAGCCCTGGTAAAGAACTGGGAATAAGAGGAAGCAGCAGAGGAATGTTACTACTGCAAAAAACAGTCTCATTTCCTGCCAGAGCTCTTCATGCACCCACCAAGTCACACGAGCAACTCCCAGATGCAGCCTCAGCACAAAGCAACACATCTGGATGTGCAGGGAACGCTCAGCCCAGGCCACCCGGATGCTGCTTCACCCCCAGAGCACTGCTCCGCAAACTGGCTGCTACATGGAAAACAAGCCAAGAGCTGCAACCACTGGGAGGGTCCAGCCTGGGGATCAGAAGGGTAGAAGGGGTAGCAGGGAGCAAGGGTTTTTCCTCAGGTCTGCATGCTTCAGACCCCAGCTGCTCTGGTGCAGTTATCCAGGCTACAACAGCGGTGCCGAATCTCCTGCGACACCAGGCAACACCAGCAGCAGGAAGCAGCAGTGTGTCCCATGGAATACCAGGCTCTGGTGTAGCAGTGAGGCTCACTGGCTGGCAGGCAGGCACTCCAGAGCCAAAGGCAGTGCATGCATCACTCCTGCACAGCCTCCTCCCTCCCAGCTGGGACATGTAACCGTGTCCTGAACCAGCTCTGCCGCAGGCAGGGACTGGGAAGAGCGGCAGCAGGAGTTTACACAAGGAAAGCGTTAGAAGCTATTTGTCATTGGTGACAGGCCCAAGGAGCAGGACAGAAACCTGGGAGGATCTGGCAAGCACCATGGGCTGGCAGAGGGCAAGGAAAGTGGGCAGAGGGACTAGGTCAGGCATGGTACTCATCCCAAAGATGGCCCGCCCAGCATCCAAAGTACCCAACAGCAGTGACTTCAAGATAAACACAATGTGCTGACATCACTCTGCCTGATCGCTCCCTCTAGAATTTTTTTTCCCTTTCAAGCAGGCCCGTCTGCTTTCTGCTTTGAAGAGCCAGGGAAATACATTCATCGTGACTTGCCTGCCTTGTGTCTGGATTAAAGGTTGCGTAGCAGCAGGGAGCAAGCACTCTGCTCTCCCGCAATCAACAAGAAAAAGCTGCAAAACTTGTCTCATCCACTCGACAAACCAAAGCAAAACTCCACTGCGCCATTTACTCATCACTGGAAACAGCAAAGGCAGGAACATCTACATTCGGTTTCCACTTCAAACCCAACTCCTCAGCCACTTTCATGTGCTTTTTTTGCCACCCACACACAGAAGCAATTTTATCCTATTAGGAAAGCTGGGGGGTAGTGACAGCAATTTGTCCCTTAGAGTGACAGCCCCATGCCAGAAGTCAAAAGCCAGATGTGACTTGCTGCTGACCTTGATGCTCTCTCCAGCTGAGCTGGGGCTGTATGTAGATCAAGAAATCTTCCAGAAAACTGAGCCTCACAGCAAAACTCACTGCTGCTTCCCACCATGCATGTTGAAACCTCCATTTCCAAAGCACTACTTGTAATAACCCACCTCAGCGTGACACAAGGGAGAGCCAGTGCTGCCAGATCCCCCTGCCCTGCCCGCAGGGAGGCCATAGACAAGCCTCTTCCCCAGACCACCACGTCCATGCCAGCCTGACATCTCCCACTCACAGCATCAGTCCTCTTGCCCTTGTGCTAAACAGTGCTCCCATAGTTCCAGAGAACCCCCAGATTCACCTTTCCAGCGTTTCACAGCATGGCCTGGTCCCCACAGCCCGGCTTCTCCCCACAGGGAGGCTGCTGGGCACAAACCCCACTGGTCTCCACAGCTCCCACCCCAGCCAGGCTGTGCTGCCCAGCTCCCCCTGCCCCTGCAGAAAGCAGCACAGCTGAAGCCTGCAGAGTGTTGGGCTCTCCCAGTGCCACACAGCATCCCTTACCCTTCTCAGCAGCTCACATGGGGCGCTGTAACCCCTACACTGCACAGCACGCCTGGACACTCCGAGAGGAGCCCCATGGGGGGCCAGCCTTCACGCAGGACATCGCCAGCAACCCCAGAACACCTCCGTCAGCCTCCAACACACCCAGGGACCCCAAGCACCCCTGTCAGCTGCCAGGACCCCCAGGCCCTGTGCACCCGCCCATGCACAAGGGCTGCCAAGGAGGTCCCGGAGCCCCGGGCCCTGTCAGCGCGCCCAACCTGCCCCGAGCACCCACGGGGGAGGGCGGCACCGCCGGGACCCCGCGCACACACCGCGCCCCGCGGGTCTCTGGGCACGCAGAGGGCAGACAGGCGGGTGACAGCCTCCACCCGCAGCCCCCCGGGCCCTGTCCCGGTGCCGGTCCCGCACCTCTCCGCCGGCCCGNAATTCTCTGCAGCACGAGTGCTGAGGGCGAGCTGAGCTTGTTCGGCCTGGAGGAGGCTCAGGGGTGGCTTCATCACTCTCTACAACTCCCTGAAAGGAGGGTGAAGCCAGGCGGCGTAGGGCTGTGCTCCCAGGCAACCAGCGACATGACAGGAGGACATGGTGTTAAGCTGTGCCAGGGAGTGTTTAGGTTGGATATTAGGAAGACTTCACAGAGAGCAATTAGGCTTTGGAATGGGGTGCCCAGGGAGATGGTGGAGTCACCATTGCTGGAGGTGTTTAAGAAACACTGGACTTGGGACTCAGCACCATGGTGTGGTGGACATGGTGGTGTTCAGTCACGGGTTGGACTCACAGAGTGAGGTGATGATCACAGAGATCTTCTTCAAGCTAATTAATTCTGTGCTTCTGTGATCCCCCACAGCAGGACTGTACCTTGGGGCCAGGCCTGCAGAGCCATGCAGGTGTCAGGGTTATAGGTCACCTTCAAAGTTCCCCAGCATGGGCTGTGGCCCCTGGGCCATGGCTGTGTCACAGTGTCCTCACATCAGAAATCAGCATTGGCAGATCCCTGCCTCTCACTCAGGAATTGGCCTCGGGGCTGCTCAGCTCCACTGGCCACAGCATCCTCCACTGCTGCCTCCACCTCATCACCTCCACTTTCCCCAGCTCACACCCACATCCACACTCTTCCCAGTGAAATAAATGTCACCTCTACGTCACCCCAGCAACAAGAGGCACCAGTTCCACATCCTGATAAAAAGATTTATTAAGAACCTGAAGAAGCTGCCCAAAAGGAGGTTGCTGCCCTGGCACTAAGGGGAGCAGGGGCAGAAGATTAGTGCTTCTCCTAAAGCTACAGGGTGAAACAAAGCAAGTGGAGGGTACAGAAAGGCAGTGGGAGCACATCTGCATGGTGGAGGAACACCCGCAGCAGTTAAGGCATATAAAGTGCTTGTAGAAGACCAGCCCTATCAAGGGGCTAAATAACACAAGCAGGCAGGGACAGCAAGGGATGTGGGTGGCTGGTGGCACCTGGCACAGGGGAGTGATGACAGGCTCACACCCTGCCCGAAGCTACAGCAAGAAGGACGCTGCCTGCCCACGTCACAGTCCCCAGCCACCACCAGGACACCCCCAAATAGGATCTGGGCTGTTGGTCTTCATGGTCGTCTCCCAGGTATCCCATGTTCAGGATGTTGCTGTTTGGGTGCCTCTGCCAGCACAGGGGAAGGGTGGTCCCACATGCAGCATCCTGCCTCAGCTCACTCCCAGAGGAAAAATGAGATGAGTGGGAGATGAGCCAGGCTGTGTCCCAGCAGCTCATCACAGTCTTGTGTCCCTTCTGGAGCGAGCACAGCCACTAACCAGCAACCTCTTCTGCTGCTGGGAGCGTCACCAAGTGGGAATGTCCATGTGGGGCTCGAGTGCTTTCCATGCTCTTGTGCTCCTGATGTTTGCCACAGGAGGGCATGCGGAAGCGCCTTCACAGGTGCCTTATGCCACCAAGCTGCTTCCCCATGCAGGACAGGGATGCAGCAGCAGCAGATTCATAGCTGCTGTGTATAGACAGGTCTCCTGCAGCCACCTTGGGGACATTTCTGCAAAACAGCCCCGTGCTCTGGCCAGAGATGGTGGGAAGCAGTGATACCCTCTGCAACTAGTGCTGCATCCCTCCAGCCTGTCCCAGCACTCCCAAACACTCCCTCATCCTCACAGACTGCTCCAAGAAATACTGCTTTTCCTTGGAATGTTTTTGTCTAAACTCACCCTGATAGGATTAAGAAAAAAAAAAAGAAACTGGATAAAAAATAACAACCCCAGGTCATGCTGGGGTTAGGCTCCAAGGCCACCCTGTCCAGGCAGGAGACACCCTGGTGATGGGTTTGGGGACAGCAGAACAGCCAAAGGGGCCTCTCTGGGTGTAGCAGGGGAAGAGGCACTGAGGGGGAGACAGAGGCTGCCTCCTCCTGACGTCAGCAGGGATGGACCTCACAGGGATGGGTTGGGACAGGATGGGGTACAACTGGATGGGATGGGAGTGCAGCTCCTCAGTGGGAGTGCAGGGAGAAGGCCAGTTTGACACAGCTGAGCTCCTCCCCGCCATTGCTGACAACCACCCGGACACGGTAGTTGCCGTTGGTCATCCAGGAAGGGAGTTCCACATCAGGCACGTCAAAATCACTGGCTGGCAGGGAGTAGGAGCCCTAAGGAGAGAGGGGACAGATAGGCAAGAGGTCACCAAAAGCCCAGCCCAGCACCAAAGGGCACAGTGGCAGACTGGCACTGCCAGCATCACCCAGGGGCCTGGCCATACCGCTTTGAAGGGGCAGTGGCAGGGGATGCCGTAGGTCAGCAGGGGCTCCGGGCACGGTGTGCCAGGTGGGATGAGCTCATCAAGAATGCTGCAGACGTCATTATAGGTGCAGCTGCCCAGCTGGTCGATGCAGGGCAGCTGGATCCAGAGGTCACCCAGTGCCTTCTCTACCACCAGCACCGCCTGGAGGAAAGGTGTTCAGCACCAGCACAACCGGTGGAGCACCCACAGCTGCTCACCAGCCAACTCCCTCAGCTCCTGATCATTCAATCTTTGGGATGTCCATGAGGTCACTGAACACCCTCCTGCCTCCCCCTCCTGCTTTCAGTTCCCCTCAACCTGGAGTTTCTGTTCCTCCAACCTCAGCTTGACCCCTTAAGCTAACACTCCCCAACACCTCACATCCCCACCTCCTTCCCCTCTCCTGTGCCTGTCCCAAAACAGGGTGCTCCCATCCTGCAGCTCTGGCCCCACACTCCCCCAGCACTTGCCCCACAGTCCCAAATAGAAACCATAGCATTGCTCAAGACAGCCCATGCACACTGGACAAGAGACATGTTTTGTCTCATTCCAAAAAACTTCCCAAGAAGTGGTGCAGGGCAGCTGGCAAGGCCCAAGGCTCCCAGAGCAGTGCCGTGGCATGTCCTTGGAGGGAGCAGCCAGGTTGGCTGCTGAAAAACAAGTGCTGCAGTAACCTCCAGGAGCACCCACAGCATTTGGGTTTCACTTCCTCCTGGAGACATTACACCCCCAGGACATGAGACAGCTCAGGTGGTTTCTGTCCTGGGACAAGTTTAGGAGGCTCCTGCTGAACTGTCTGCTCTCACCACAGGTCTCCCCATGCCCACTGCCCTGTTCTGGCTTACAGAGCGCAGTGTGCTCAGCCCTGCATCTCTCTGCACCTCACTCCCCAAGGGCTGCTCATTCCTGTACACAGTGACAGGCATTTCCCAGCTGCCAGTGGTTTGGGGAAGCTCTGCTCTCCCTCACCACACAGAGGCACATCTGGCACTTACCTTCAGAGGGGAACCCATGGTCTTGCCACTCTTGACAGCCGCGCTGACACGCAGGCTCCCCGGAATGCTGATGGGGTCGGGTGCCACAGAGAGGCTTTGCAGCACCACGGGGTCCCCCTTGTCACCACAGTTCTCCCAGGCAAAGCCACCAACCTGCAGCACCGAGGGACAGGAGGAGTTAGAGGTAGGGCAAGCCATGCCTTGTGTTTGCAGGAGGTTATCCAGAGCTACACCTCTAACCCCTGCCAAACATCTGCTCACAAAGAGCCAGAAAATGACCTTCAGCCTCTTCAAATGCCAGTTCTTGAACTCCCAGCTCTCTGAGACTGAGGACATTGTATAAACCCTCTGTCCGTGTGCCTTTGCATATACTTTACACCCAAAGAGGATTACCAGGCTGTGAATTCCAAACTTGCCTCAGCTCTGCCTCCAAACACTTCACAAGGCAAGATGTATCCTTCATGCCAATGGTAGCAAGCAAGGTGTGTGGGGACAGGTCAGAGCAAGCTGGGACCAGGAGGTCGCTGCACTGTCAAGGGGGATGCTGGGCAGGGGACTGGGGGGATCCCCTTAGAGGGGCTGTGGGGTTGTCACAGCCTCCCACCTCATCCAGGACCAGCCTTGCTGTTGCGAGCCCTCATCCACCAGCTCCAGCCACCTGGTTCCACATAGGAGCAGGAATCACAGTCAGGGACCAGATGAACCAGGGTCATCCTCTGTCTGATACACCCCAGGGACCTGATCCTGATCTACAAACGAGTACAAATCCTGATCCAGAGTACAAATGAGCCAGGGAAGCAGCATTGCCCTATGGGATAATGAAAATCCACGTGTAAGGAGATGTCACCTGAATGAGGGACATCACTTATGTGTCCTGTCTGAGTTAAGAGTAATGCTGGGACATCTCCCCTGTTTCCTACAAGTCTCACCAACCTCTCCAGCCACCACCGGTAAAGATACTCCGATTCAAAGGTGAAGGAATAGCAGCACTTGTCTGCAACAGCCACCTCTGAGCCTGCCAGAGTGGCAAAGTGGCAAAGAGACCAGCCACAGCTCCCTCCCCGAGCAGGTTTGGCCGGACATCCCGTGTCCCCTGGCATGACATGGGGCTCTCCCTGCCTGCTCGCAGCCGCAGAACCGGTGGAGGCTGTATTGCCTGGTGCCACACGGCAGCCCCAGCGGGCACAGCGCAGCCCACGCAGCTGAGCAGCCCATCCCACCATCCCGCTCGCCCGCCGGGAGCAGCCCGGGGCAGGACACAGGGCTCAGGACAAGCCGAGACAAGAGTAGGCTGCACCCCGACAGTGAGCAAGAGCTGGGAGCCCCCAGCCCGAGAGTCTGCAGGCAAAGAGGCTCCAGCGAGCTGAGCATCAGTGTGTGGCTGCAGATTGCTGCCTGCCTAGCCCCCTCCAGCCTTCCCAACCGGTTCCCCCTTCCCTCGGGCAAGTGCAGCTTTCCCGGAAAATAAATTGCGATATTTCCCTCCTATCATACCGCGTGAGAGTTACACGTGGTAATCGGCTGTGTCTTAATCAGTGCGTGTTAATGAGCCCGGCCCAGCACTCCGTGGGAATAGGGAAGAAGAACCTGGGCTGGAAAAGACTCATGGAGCAGTAAAATGAGAGCCGGGAGACGATCAGCCGAAGGACGAGGCCGCTGTGTTTCTGCATTGAGAAGTGTTTGTAAACACTGGATCCCTTCTGTTCCGAGCTGCCCCCAGCCTCCAGCACTGCTCCCCAGCGCGGGGGCTGCTGCTGGTCCATGGACCCCACTCCCCCGCACTAACACACACCAGCGATCTTCCACCCTGACGGGATAAGAAACGCTTCTGTTCTCCCGCAATCCCAGCTGGATGACGGAGTGTTCCCCCTCTCCGTCCCGCCGAGTCCCCCCGGCAGCCCTCTCCGTGCCCGGGAGGTGCGGAATGCCCGGTGCGGGGTGCGGGATGCAGGGTGAGGGGTGCGGGATGCAGGGTGCGGGGTGCGGGATGCGGGGTGGGGGATGCCGGGTGCGGGATGCGGGGTTCCTCCTCACCTTGCTGAGCCGCCGGGCCCCGCTGCGCTCCACCAGCAGCTGCGGCTGCGGCCCGGCGAGCGCGGCCGGGACGAGCTGCAGCGCGCACAGCGCCAGCGCCAGCCCCGCGCACAGCATCCTTTGGGAATGCGCCGGGAACGCTCCGAGATGGGTCGGGGAGCTGCTCCGAGCGGTGGAGAGACGAGCGGAGAGCAGGGGCCTCGGCGGGAGCGGGCTGGCAGCGGCCGGTCTATGAAGCCCTGAGCAGAGGGGATGAGCCCTCTCTCCGAGCCCGGCCCACCGCACGATTCCCCTCCCTCCCTCGAGGACGCTCACATTTTCCCTTCCCCTATTGCGTTCTTTTTTTCCCCCCTCCCTTCCCTGGTTTCTCTGCTAAGCGCAGGACTGGACTCGCAGGGATGTTGGGACGGGAAGCGCCGCTTTCCCAAGCTCCCAGAGCCGGCACTTGGAGCTGCACCTACCACCCCGGGGCACCTACATCGCCCCGCTCCGATGGGGGAAGCACGACCATCTATCTCCTCACCACCCCCCCTCCACCCAGGGGAGGGGCTCTCTGCAGGGCTGCGGCTCTCCTCACTTCCCACTCGGGGGTGCCCCGGCTGTGCGAGGGTCGGTACCCTTTGGTCATAGCCGCCCGCTTGCTCGGCACAGGGCAGCTGGCAGCTGAAGAACAGAGATATTTGAGATATTTAAGATATTTAGGACCCTCGAACCCGATGTGTATGAGCAGGGGGGAGGGGACACTGGCATCTGGTAGCCCCTGAATGGGTAGTTTGCCACTGTACCCCTACCACCCATCTATCTAAAATGCTGCATTTAACATCCCCTCCTTCATCCCTTCTCCCTGTTTTGCGGATCATTTTCCAGACAGAGCTGCCTCAGGAACCCCCATCATGCTGGAATGGTCACACGGGTATTCCTCCATCAGGAGAGGCACAGCAGCATGGATTTTCCCATATATTTTGGTGGACGGATGTTTTTATCCTGCAGAGGGGACTGAGCCAACTGAGCACACAGGACAAAAGTGCGGCAGGTCTCAGACCTTCCCCTCTGCCACAGCACAGTCAGGATCCACCTGTGAGACCCTTCCCTACAGTCAGCTCTGCTCTCCCTTGCACACAAACACTGCTTGGCCTCCCCATATTGCTCCCAACCCTGGGAAGGGTTCCCTGGCTTGTCCAAATCCCCATCTCAGCTCTATTTTTAGCCTTTCGTCCTTATTTAGCAGCGAGGCCGGGCGGGAGCATGCAGGCAGGCCATGGGAGCAGGCAGGGGACGTGGTGGATGCTGCTGCCCACCCCGAGCCGGCAGCGACAACTGCGCTGCTGATCCACTGCCAAGGCTTAAGGGAAAGGAATAAATAGCCCGTTCCTCCCACCCAGAACGGAGAGGAAAGTTATCCCCTGGGATTAGTTTTCACTTTGAGGCCCTGGAGCAGCCGGAGGACAGGGAGAAGGATAGGGATGCATGGAGAATGGAGAGAGGCACGGGCACAGAAGGAGCATTGTGTTCGGGGATAGGAGGGGAGCAGAGCCCCTCACCTCCAGCCCCTGGCATCACATGCTTTTCTGCTTCTCACAGCCATTGTGAGTGAAGGTTTCACTTCCCTATTCCCATTCTTTTCCACTTCATTTGGCCATGGGGGAAAAAAGATAATAAAAGACTGCAAGAACAGGTTAACCCACATCTTTTTGCTTGGAAAAGCACAGGCAGGGACAGGAATGGTTTGAAATCGTTGCACTACCTCAAGGCAGAAGTACGTGTGACCTAAATCCCCACTAAAAGAGCCTGTGACTTTTTTTGGGCTCCAACATGTGAGAACTTCTCCAAACAGTTTTTTCAGCTATCTCACCCATGCAAAATTGAGTCAGGAGGTCTCAGCAGACCTGTTTAAAGACCTTGGATTTGCATTGAAAAAGCAGCCAGCACTTCATTATCTCTCATTTACAAAAGCAAACAGATTGAAAATGATGAGCAGGGCCGTAGGGTGTAGCCACGACCACTCTCTGTCCACTGCTTGGGCTGCAGCTCTACCAGGACACATCAGGCATCACCACAGGCCAGCTCATCACCCAAAAATCTTCCAGCAAAATATCCTCCACCTCTCTTTTTTTTCTTTTTTTCCAAACTGGGTTTCTGAAAATAAGATATACAAACAAGAAAGAAAAAAAAAGAAAAAAAAAAGGAATGACCCCACCTGCACTCACAGAACCACTCTGCAAACAGACCATGCAGGGCTGGCACTGACACTACTATCCTGTTATGCCCAGTCCTTACCAGCTGGAACCAGAGAGAGAGCCACAAGAGACACTTAAACAGTTTGCACAAATGCTTTTCTTATCCATAAGCTTTGGCAGACACTTTAAATGACCATCGGTACAAATTAACTCGACTTTCCAGCTGTTATCCCATTTACGGTAATTCAGCCAAGCATGTGATAAAGCCTCCTCGTCTCACTTTTCTAGACAAAACCCTGGAGATGTCTCCAGCTGCTGTCATTCCTGGGGAGAGATCAAGATAACACCAAAAAAAGACATTAGGGTAAACTTCAAAACAAGCTGAAGCTGCCTCAGGTGGAGCCACCACGCCACCTCTGCTTTCCTGTCTTTGGGCAGAAATCCCCTCACCACCACAGTCCCCTTTTTCTCCAGGATGCTACATGCAGCTTCCAGGTCCTTGTGCTCCCCAGATCCCCAGGGTGCTCTTGTTACCCCTATTCTGCCATGAAAAGCCCCTGCTTTGCTCAAAAGTAGCTGAACAGAGCAGTTTCTAGCTGTTTAAGTGCTGCTCTGAAAAGGGAGCGAATTTTCAGTGTATTGGGGCAGAGGAGGATAAAGCATGGCTGAGATGAAAGAATATCTGGCAGGCACATATCCCATGCATTTTCCACAAGAAAGATTGGAGAAACTGAGGAATTGTTAAAATCAAGTTAGAATAAGAGAGCTTTGAGGTAGCACAGGTAGGGCTTTTGGCAGGCAGCCTCACAGATGCACCCACAGTCTGAAGGAAGGATATGACATGGTCTGGGCAGCTGTGTCTCCAAAAGTCAGTGATCTTTAGAAGCACAGGGTTGTCCCATCAGAGCCTGCAGCAGAGACTGGGGATTGGGGTGCTGGAGCTGGCCTTGCTGCACAGGCCCATCCCCAAGCCCCCGTTCTGCCCTGCTGGCTCAATACCTTAGCTGATGTGACCAAACTGTTTTTTCTCCACCATTGCCAAGAGAAATCCTACCTGGAGCCCCACTTTGTGGCACAGGGCCATCCCAAAGTACCCCCTCGGCACACGACAGTTAAAAGGAGAAATTTCCACAAGCACATGTGCAAGCTACTGGACTTTTGTGCACCAGCAAGACGTGATGGCAGCTGGACAGACTCGTCATCAGCTGCCCACACAGTTGCTTCTCTTTGCAGCCACAGCCCCAGCAATTCAAATTCAGCCTGGAAATCTGCATGTGCTTTGTGCTTGCCCCTGTAGGCCTTCAGTCTCTGAAGTCTAGACCAGGATTTTTAATTAACCCTGGAGAGGTGGAGGCAAACACCTTGTACTTTTATCCCTCAAACGATCTACTCAGCCCAAATAAGTACTCTCATGCAGGGAAGGAGACTTGCCCCACTCTGAAGTGCTGGGAGAGATAAGAACAGAGACGCTCTTGGAGGTTTCTGAGCAGTGGGAGCTGATGCCAGAAGCTGCTGTGACTCACAAATCTTCACTTAGGTTAAGCAGCACCCACCCAAGAGGACGCAGGCAACTGGTCCCACCAGTCCCAGGGAGACTTGGGGCAGTGTGGGCCTGCCCCTCGCCTTCCCCACCCTCCCATCCAAGTGGTGTTTCACAATTTCCCCCATCCCAGGGTTACCAGGGCAAGAAAAACACCTCCAAGTCAAACGTGACAGGACGGCCAGGCACCTCCACTCCCTCACCGCCCAGGCGAAATGCCAAGGTGTTGGCATCTCCAGAGCCACAGGCTGCTTGGACTTCTCCCAGGGGATATTTGGAAAATGTCAGAATAGAAACTTGTTGACAAAAACTTGCAATGTTTCCATACAGGCACAGCCTCGTGACCAGGTTCAAACACTCCTATTTCAGCAGTGCCAAGTAGCACCAATGGGTTTTCAGGTCAAAATGTGTGGTCACTCAGAAATATATAAAAAGATAATTTTAAAAAAGCATTTTTAAAAAATCATCAAAATCAAAACATTTGGAAGAACTTGCCTTTTCTCACATTATTTTTTAGATGGGACATTTTCAAATCAGTGTGTTTCGCTACATGTTTAGGACCCATTTCCAAAGTGTAGAGTTTCCTGCTGGAAAAGGGCATCCTGGCTCCAGGCCCAGCATTTGGGGTGTTTGGGATGCTCAAGAGAAGGTTTGCAGGATGCAGTCCCTCAGGCAATATAGATCACACCGAAAGCCCTCTCCAGCCAGCACAACGACCTCCAGAGCAGAGCTCTGCCAGGAA
This sequence comes from Toxostoma redivivum, assembly GCA_013397375.1. Lineage (NCBI taxonomy): Eukaryota > Metazoa > Chordata > Aves > Passeriformes > Mimidae > Toxostoma > Toxostoma redivivum. The sequence goes on from VXBI01001677.1 coordinate 945,556, forward strand.
AAACATCCCAAACCCACCACTTTTCCACAAGTACCCCCACACAAGCTGAAATTTGATGGGGTGATGGCAAAAGCCAGATGGATTCTGCTTTCTCACTCTCATCCCTACTCCTAAGGGGGCTGGCGTGGGTTCAGCAGTGGAAGTCCCTTGAGCAGCTGGTCCTGCTCCCACCCTAGCTCTGGTACAGGGGTCCTGTTCCCCTTCCTCCTAGCCCAGGAGAGGACATCTCCAATGCAGGGATCCTGCTCTCCTTATCCCACGCCCACAACGGAGCATCCTCAGCGCAGGGGACCCGTGGGGCAGAGCATTCGCGAAGCACCCCGGCCCAGGGCGGGGACACCCTGGGGTGGAGGGGGCCCAGGGCCAGCCCCGGGGGCGGGCAGGCTGCGGCCGGGGGCCCTGCCCGCGGCTCGGGGGTGCAGAGCACCCTCTCCCGGCGCAGCCTGACAGCAGCTGCTGGACTTTTTTATTACTTTTTTTTTTTTAATTATTTTTTTTCTGCCTGCCAGCTGGGGCGGCTCATCCCGTCCCGTCCCGTCCCCGAGCGATGCCGCGCCCCGCGCCCCGCGGCTGAGCGGGTCCCGCCGGGGCTCCATGGGCTGCACCGGCAGCGCCCTGCGCTGCTGCCCCGTCGGTGCCGAGGTAGCGGCTGCGGAGGTTTTTGGGCTGGGCTGGGCTTGGGCTGGGCTTCGCTTCTGGTCGGGGTTCGCTCGGGGTCGGGGTTCGCGTGGGGTCGGGCTCTCGTGGGACCGAGTGTTCACGCTGCCGGGGTTTGATGGAGCTGGGGTTCGCGTGGGGCTGATGTTTGCGGGGAGTGCTGCTTGCACTGCTGGGGACGAGGGGTGTTGGGGGCACCCGGCGTGGGTTCCTCCCTGCTCCGGGGAGCGGTGGGGCCGGGCGGTGTGTCTGTCCCCGGCTGCGTGGGATCCCACCGGCATTGTGGTAGGGGAGGTGGCAGAGGGGACAATGAAAGCTGGCAGCCACCCGCCCTCCTGCATCCTCCTGCACTCTCCTGCACCCCTCCGGGCTCACACCGATATCACAGGAATTCTATAATTAACGAGGTGCAGCATCTGGGATGATGATGCCTGTTGGAAATACTGGTCCCATAGAATACAGGGATGGGTACCCCCAGCTAGACCTCTGCCAGCCTCCCTCAGCATCCTCCCTCGTCCCAAAGGTTGTGTCCCCTTGTGCTGAAGGCTTCACTCCTGTAGGGGAACACTCCGAGTCCCCTCAGATCTCAGCACGTTGCTCTGTACTGAATAGCTCTTCAGCAAGGTCTGAAATTATCTGCTGATTGTTATTATCATTATTATTGTTATTATTTGACGTGCTCATGCTGCCCCAGTGCCGCGCCATTGACCTCGGGAGATGTTTTTGCTGTCAGATGTGCTGTGCTTACTGGTGTTGGGTGTTGTGATCACTGGAGGGTGGCAGGGGAAGGAGGGAAGGCAGAAAGGCCCCGTGGTGCTGCCGTGCCCCCGGCACGGGTGGCTCTTTGCAGACCCAGCTGTGAGAATCCAGCCACCTGGGACCACAGAACCCTCTGCCGGATGTGCAGGGGGAGCAAGCAAGGAGCTCACACAGCCCTGCAGCCAACAAGTGCCTTTATTTACAGCACTTGCAGGCTTGGTTGCTTCTCCACATCATGGAAAAAATCCTACTCTTTGCTATGTCATAAGATCAGATATTTCTGGGCTGGTTTGTGCCTCTGAGAGCTCTCAAGAACAGACATAGGACAGGGAGAAACAACAACCCCAAGGCCCCAGGTGTTGAGAGCCCCACATTTACTGAAACTCGGAAATTTGTCATTTGCCTGCAGATGCCTCCCTTCCTGCACTTGCCCGCTCCTCTGCTCAGCCCTGTGTCACCAACAGTCATTACCCATAAAACAGCCCTGCTGCTGTGACTGAAAGTCATTCTGAAAGTAGCACCTAAAATCCCCATTATGTCTAAAAAGCATAAGGGCAGGCATGGGTCCACTCCTGCCCGTGTTCTCATGTCCAGAGTGTCAAAAGGCAGGATGGGAGACCTTCATCTCCTACTGCTGATGGGTGGACTTGCAGAGTTGGTCCCTTGAGGTTGCTTGGGGTTAGGGGAGACTTCAAACCCCAGGAGCAAGCCCAGCCAGAAGCCATGTGCAAGTCATAGGGTTGGGGACTCTAATGGGGCTGGGGGCTGCAGAGGCTTTTGAGGCCAGTCCCAGGTTTGAGGTGACCTTGAGGAGCTGGTGCTGGGCTGGGTCTGGTGGGTGGATGACATACCAGGAGCCATTGTGTGCCCTGGGGGAGGCGCCTTGGCAGCCTCATCCTTCCCTGGCACCAGTCTGCGGGCAGCAGGGTGATAAGGGAGGCACAGAGAGAACCCTGCCCTGAGCTGCGGGCACTGTCCCTGGGGATTCCTTCCCCTTCACCTCCAACCACCCATGCTTGGCCACTCAGGGCCACTGCTCATGCTTTGGTCACGCTTCTGGTGTGAGAGAGGACGAGTTGCCTTCCCAAAAGGTCAGGGCTGAGGCTTGGCTGCCCTCCAGGGCTGGAGTGAATTTATTTTGAAGTGCTAGGAACTGTACGTAGCACCAGGAGTCAGGGAAGGGTCAGAATGCAAAACTCTGGGCTGTCAACAGTGTGAAGTGTTTGCCTACGGTCTGCGGCACAGATCTGACTGTAGGAGAGGTGATAATCACCTTCTAACACAACCATCACTGGAGGAAAGACAGCAGCAGGTTTAAAGACAGGTCCCACGGACCTGTGCCAGCATTGCTCTGGCAGCACTGAGCATCTGCTGCAGGTCCTGGGAGGTGTTAAAGTCATGGACCAAATCCTGGCCCCCTTCTCCACAGCCACAAAGCAAAACCTCCTCCCCAGGAGCAGAGTCAGGATTTAAATACTCATTTCCTGCCTCTTTGTGATTTCCTTTGCTAGGTTGCATGGTTGAATTGCTTAACATACTTGTAAAACAGGAAAAGAGGAAGAAAAATACAGTTCAAAACCCCACCTCACTCTAAGAGCTGAAGCAGAGGCTGCAGTCACCTCGGCTGCCTGCACTGTGCTAGCTGCTCTGCACTGGTGCTCCATGCCCCAGCACCCTTGGAGATGACTCAGGTCCTGTTGGAAATCCCTATTAATCCATCCATAAACAGTTCTGCTCCAGACTATTAGAAATATTTAGTTCTAAGAATGTAGATACTTTTGGTTTTTTCATAGCTGGAAGGTATTTTTGGCAGAGGTTTCCAAGAACTTACAGGATAAATTACACTGTGGATGGCCCCCACCTGCAGGATGTATCAGGCTGCTTCTTCCCCTGGCCAAAGCTATTCCAGCTGGAACAATTCCCAACCTGCTTCTTTCACACACAGTGGATTCCAGGATGATTTTCCAGCTCTCCAAAATTCGATACCAGAGGTTTGGGTGCCACAAAGCTTCTCTGGAAGTGACAGTGGAAAGTCCCTCCATATTTCAGAGCTTTTAGCCAAATGTTGCTGTTCACTTCAGAGGTGGAGCTTTTATCCCAAAGGACAATGGAGTGCTTATGACTAAAGTTAGCTCTAGATGCTATTTTAATTGCTCCTAGAGGTAGGAAGGTGTCTCACTCATAGCCTTGGGGTACGGATTTAGATTTGTCTGTTGATGCTGGTGAACCTGTTGCTTGCTTCAGCTATTTCTGAGTTCAGTGCAGATGTCTCAAATCATCTTCCTTTAGAGGCTGAGGGGCTCTGAAGTCCCATCCCGCTGGATTTGGGGTGTGGGGAAGAGGTGAAGATTCCCTGGATCTGTGCTGGGGACATTGCCTGTGCTATGGAGGTGACCAGCCCTGGGCTCTTTGTCCTTAGGTATCACTTTTGCCATTGAGCAGGACAAATGCAGCAGAGGTGGTTTGGGGCTTTAGGGTCCCTCCTGGAGATAGTAACAGCATTCTGCCCTCAGCTCTGCTGAGATCATCCAAAACCCATGAGGTCTGTGTCACCCCCATGTGTCAGGAGGGTCCTCCTACATAGCCNTGACACCCTCAGGACTGCAGAGCCTCGACTGTCTCATTCATCTCTCCCCTTGTCCCCATCCCCCGACTTCAAAACCCATCACAGGACATGTTAAATACCAGGGAGATGCACACTGGCATGAGGTGTGTCAGGGGACAGGCGGGGATTCCTGAGGACCCTTTGCAGTCAGGTGTGCCAGGATTTAGCAGCATCCCAGGGCACCCCAGGCGGCCAGGGGGAGCTGCATGGACAAGGAGAGCAATCCCTGTGAACTCTGACTGCCGGCTGCCTCCTCGCTCCCTCGCCTGGGCCACGTTCAACGCCGCGGCTGCTCATGCCATAGAAGGGAAGATAAAGCCGTGGCTTCCCAGAGGCTTGGAGTTCTCCTGCTCTCTGGAACAGCGCCTCTCTCCAGCTTCAGAAGGGGGGCTGCAGGGGAGGTGGAGACAGGGATGTCTGTTTGCTTTGCCTTGCTTTTTTCCCAAGCCAGGCTCCCTAATCTGGGCTGTATTTGACCGCGCCACCGTGCGCGGGGCCGAGCCGAGGAGCAGCCGGCACAGCGGGTCCCGGCTCCCCGCAGGCTGCAGGGCTTTCCTTAGGGATCGGCAATTTTAGGGACAGCTCTGCCGAGGGCTGGAGAACAGCAAGGTGTCTTCAGGTGAATTTTCTCGCACATCTATGCCAGTGATGGGCATCGGGGACCAAATTTGCCCTGCGCCAGCGAGGCGGAGCCATGAAAGCCTGCTAGCTTTGCTTCTATCTTTCAGCAACTGATAAAAATATATCCACTCCTTTTTTTTTTTTTTTTTTTTTTTTTCTATGTCATGAAATCATAGCAGTCATTCCTCTATAGAAACTGACAGGACATAAAAGACAGAACTATNAAATTTCTCCCCTTCTTTTTTTTTTTTTTTTTTTCTCCAAGTGACTAAATTAAACCCATGCAGGGCTGGAAGGCATCCCACGGAGCTGTGTTGCTGGAGGCAGCTCCCGGCTCTGGGTTATCTCAGCGCCGTGGCAGCAGTGGGAGCGTGCGGGAGTGCGAGGCTGTGCAGCACATTCCTGCGCTCCTGAGGTCATTGCTTGGCCGCCGCCTGCTCTCGCCTGCTACCAGTCCTGCACAGGGGCTCCATCGCCTCTGATTTATGGTTATTTTTCATCTCTCACTCCTGCTCCAGCTGTGTCAAAGCCCATCTGTGGAAGGACCTGGCAGAGGCATGTGTTTGGGGGGCTGCAAGGTGCCAGGGACCAGACTGACCTGAGCATCCCAGGACAGAAAGAGGGTGGCAAGGGAGTGCCAAAGCTGGAGGCCTGGCAAGTGCTGCCTGGTCTCCCCCACCTAATGTTTTGTTGCTGGAGCCCATTTTGCACCAGCACCATGTCGGTGGGATTTTGTGAGCATCCCCCAGGTTTTCCAGCTGAATGCTACATGGTGAACTGTCTGGGATGCAGGGAATTGGCATGAGCTTGAGGTTGCCTGATGGGCAGTACATGCACACCCATGCACCCAGGGCTGGGAGAGGGCAGGGGGCTGGGGAGGGACTGCTGCTCCTCGAGGACTTGTGTTTTAGCAGAGGTGATGCAGACTCAGTGCAAGGTGTTCTCTGCATGCAGCCACCTGTCCCACTCTGTTCCCGCCTGCTCCAGCCCCCTTTCTCTCTGCCAGAGACAGCTAAAAGCCCAGCAGCAGAGAGGATCAGCTTCCCAGGAGCTCTCAGCCTTGAAGACAGAGAATGGTGAGAAAAAAATGCATTTTCCCCCTGCTTTGCTTTCTCAGAGTGGTATTAAGGAAGCAGTGGACAGGCCCCAGCATGGCACCAGGGAGGATGGGGATGATGTAGGCGCATGCTGTTGCAGGAGGGCAGACAGGGCATCCCAGGAGATAATGGCATCCCTTCCTCTCAGTCAGACAGGTCATCCCCAGAACAGGAGACCTGGCAAGCTCTGTGCCCTCTCTGAGCCTACCAGTACCATCCCAATTAGTGCTAATTTGGACCAGTGAGACGGAGGGAGGTGGGAAGAGGGCAGTGCTGAGCCCAGCTCATGGCACTGGCAGGTTCAGCAGCCCAGGATGTGCAGGCAGCCCAGACAGCAGGAGGCAGCCAGAGATGTTTCAGCCATGTTTGCCTTGCAGCCAATGCCTCCCTGCTTCCTGAGGATGGGGAGAAGGCAGCACGGCCAGAGGAGCAGACGGACAGTGCAAGACTCCTCCAAGGCCAGGAGGAGGAGCAGGAGCAGCTGCGGGATGCCAGCCAGGCAGGCACTGCGAGCATCTCCCAGGACATTGACATCCAGGTCAGCCAGGTCTTCCCTGGCACGTGCTGGGCTGGGCTTTCCCATTTTTGGGAGAAGGATGGATCTAAGAAAGGGTGAGGAAGCCCAAAGCAGTGAAGCTCTGCATCCCTTACACTGGGATTTCTCATCTGACTGCTTCACAGGTGGAAAAGGGAAAAGAGCTGGAGCTGAAGGAACAGCTTGATGCCCTGAGGAGAGAGCACACAGAAACCTTGCAAGGTGCGTGCCAGAGCAGAAGGGCCGCCTGCAGCTCCCCTCCCCTCTCCCTGCTATTGCCAGTGTCTCTTTGGCTGCCTCTGGGGTCATGGGGATGCTGTTCCCTGCTCTCCAGCATTGTGGGGCTCAGGTGGGGCCTGCTGCCCCAATATCTCCACCCTGGTGGCACTCAGCTCATCTTCCCCCACAGAGCTCCAGGGAGCACATGAGCAGGAGAAGCTGCTGCTGACAGAGGCCCACCACAGGTCTGAGGCAGCCTTACAGGTACCAGCAGAGAAATCTCTGGGGAAGGGGCACTTGTGGAGGGCTTGAGGACCATCTGCTGGTCCTGCCATGGTGCCCCACATTCTTCAGTGGCCACCTCAGTCCCTGGTGTGCTCAGGGACCATGCCAGCTCCTCCAGCCCTGGTGTTATTTGGGTACCACAGCCCAGCAGTCCCCCAGGCTCTGAAAGAAATCCCAGATACCTCTCATTCTGCTTTCTCCCTAGGAGAAAATTCAGGCATTGAATTCCCAGCTGAAATCCTTCCAGGAGAGGATGAAGCGGGTGGAGGAGTCACTGTTGAGAACAGACTACAAGAAGCACATCCAGGTGCAGGGGGAGTGTCAGAGATGGGGCCTGCTATGGGGTGCTGCTATGGGCCACCCCAAAGCCAAGGGGCCTCTCTGATGGACCCTGGCAGGGTGGGGCTGGAACCAGGGGGGTGCACAGGACAGCTGAAGGGGGCAGCAAAGCCTGTCCTGGGGAGGTGTTGGGGTCCCTTGGACACAAGTGATGGCCCTGCAGGAGCATGGGAGCCCCAGCCCCTTCTGGGAGCAGGAGCTGGAGAGCCTGCACTTCGTCATCGAGATGAAGAACGAGCACATCCATGGCCTGGACAAGAAGTTGCTGCACCTGGAGACCGTGGTAGGTGGAAGAGGGGGGGGTCACAGATGGGCTTTCCTCTTTTCAGCTCCTCTACCTATCTAAATTCTGCCCAGAAACTGCAGCTGGAGCAAAGGTGGATGGAGCCTGTTTCCTCTCTTGGTGTGGGGAGGGGATGGGGAAGCAATGCCACCAATGCCACCAGCATTTCACCTGAAATGGGGAGGCAGGGGGCTCAGAAGTGCTTCCCAGCTCTCTCCTCACCTCATACACCCTTCCAGGAGGAGAGGAACCTTCTACTGGAGGAGAAGGTGAAAACTCTCCAGCAGGAAAACGAGGACCTGCAAGTTCGCACCCAGAACCACTTGGTCATGGCGAGGTAAGTGCTGGTCCCACCCCCCCCCGGTGCTCAGGTGGCATCTCCGATGGGGGGGACAGGTGGCAGTGGGGAACACACCGCAGCCTGTGGTGGCACCGGGTGCTTTGCAGGGAGCAGAGGGGTTCCCGGGCGCTCAGCCCGGCGGCTCCGGCACCTGTGCCCTCTGCCCGCAGGCAGCTGTCCGAGGAGCTCCAGGCCGCCCGCGGGGCGCTGGAGAAGGAGGCGCAGCTGCTGGATCAGGCTCGCCGGGAGAAGGAGGAGCTGCTGTACCGTGTGCTCAACGCGGGGGACGGCACCCCGTTCCCCATGGCTGCCGGCGAGGTGCCCCTCATCGCCACGTAGCACCGCCAGCTGCCGGGGGACTGCCGGGGCTTCCCTGCAGCCCTGCGAGCCCAGGGCTGCTGCCACAAGTGCCCCCCGGTCGGGGCAGGGCTCCGGGCTGGCCGAGCCCTAGGGGCGCCTCATGGACCGGAGTGATGGAGCATTTATTTCACGGGACACTTACACCTGCGTTCCCCAGCCTGTGTGGGGCTGCAGAGGGACTCTGGCCTCCCACCCATGCAGTCCCTGCACCCCTTCCTCTGGTGAGGGGTTGCCTGGGGGTGAAAGGAGTCAGCCAGGACACGCAGACTTGCATTGGGCCGGATCTGACCCAGCGCTTGGATCTGAGTATAAACAGCACCAGTGCTGCCCGGGGGCATGAGGACAATGAGGAGGCCACTTGGACAGGATGGGAACAAGCACTGGGGATGATGAGGAGGGTCCTGGGGACATGGTGTTAACCTCACCAGGCAGAACTCCCACCCATGCCCTCCTATTCCCATCACCTCTTCCACCTTCAACAAATGTCTCCCAGGTATTGCTCTGGCAGCTCAGGCATGTCCCAGCTCACTGCCACGAAGACCCCAAGCCCTACTTGTCCCTGCTGCCCATCAGCAGCACCACCAGTCCCATCTTCTCCCCCAAAAGCTGAACAGAGGCTGGATCTGCACATTCAGGGAGCAGAGCATCCTCCCAGGTATCAGGTCACATCCCTCTGCTCAAGCCAATGCATCCCCATCAGGGAAGATGCTGCCAGTGTGGCTGTGGGTCAGGGCTGGATGCACACAAGCACTTTCCCCTGGGTGCACAAGTGTGATGGGTGTGTGGGTGTGTGGGTGCATGTGTGTGTGTGTGCACTAGCCAACATGCTGCTGGCTGTAACGATTCCAAATCTGTAAGAAGCAACAGCCTCAGGAATCCCCTGTCAGTGGTTTTGGGGACTGGTGCAGGAGCATCCCAGAGTGGGGCTGTGTGCTCCACACCCCATCGAGTGGGAAGAAAGGGAAGGGTGGGAGGTGGCACCACAAAGACTCAACAAGGAAACTCCAGATGAGGCCCTTAAGGCCGATCCCCATTCTCATGCTCCTTCCCTCCTTTCCTTCATTTCAATGGGCTCCCAGCTCAGGGCAGACCTGGACCCTCCCAGCATCAGGGTCACTGCAGCAGCTACTTCCGTGCTTTGTGCTGACCCTTATCAGGAATAGAGCAGCTGAACGGGCAGCCAGGAAGACGTGGATGTGGGGTCCAGCTCTTACCCACACACCTCCATGGGGTGGCCAGAGGGGGAAATGGGGGAGCCTGTTGTATCAGAACCACATCCCCCCAGGGCACCCTCTGCTCCACACATCATCTGTGCCTCCCCCAGGTGCAGCAGCACCAAAGCAGGGGATGCCCCAGCAAATCCTGCCTGGTTATGGCTGAAGGGATGAGGCTGGTGCAGTCTGGGATCCTGCTCTGGACACCTGGTACCATGTCCCAGTGCCCCAAAGGCAGAACCTGCGTGGGACTTGGAAGAATGTGCCTGACTCTGGGAAAGGGGACACTGGGAACTGAGGAGGAGGAATAAATGAGTGCAGAAAAAGACTTGCACACTGTGAAGGGGGAGAAGCCTGGACCAGGCAGTACCTTGGCAGTCATGAGGGGAATGATAAATTAGCTCAGGCTGATGCGCAGGCAAAATGGAGGCTCAGGGCTGCAGGAAAAGCCTCCGCCACACTGTGAGCAACTGAAGGAGCAGGGTGGGCAGGGGCAAGGGATCCTGTGGGGGGCTGCAGGGAAAGGTTTCAAAGGAAAAAAAACTAAAACCACAGTCCAGTAACAGCAGCAAAAACACTTGTGTGCTTTATCCTCTCCAAACAGAACTCTTTCTGCAGGGGCTCACTGTGAGGATTTGGGTTGCTCAGCGAGGTTCACCAGACTCAGGGAAGCAGCTGTGACAGGGCTGCCCCCCTCTATGGGACAGGACCCACAGCCCAAGGGGCTTTCTTGCCCCCTGGGCACAGGATGGAGGGAGCCAGGCACTCAGGAACTAGCCATCTCTTTTATTGCCCTGCAGCAGATGGGCACAGGGCAGTCCCGTGAGGCTCCAGGGCCACCTCCCTGGCTCTGCTCCCTGGCAGCTCCTGGGGACCTGTCCCTTCAGGCCGGTGGCTCTCATAGCTGTGCCAGATCCCATAGCCAAAGTAAATGAGGAAGCCTGGGAAAGGGGAGAATAGGGTGTGTATGGACTGTTTCTCTTCCTTTCCCTCCCAGCCACCAAGTGCTTGCCCTTTCCTTTGGGCCACATATCAGAGCACACGATGCTCCCACCACCACTGGACATCAAAGGTCAGCATCTCCTGCCTCCCCACCACCCTTCAGAGCAGCATTAGTGCCACCAGCTCTCAAACCACCAGAGCTCCACCCAGAGGGTCTGGTGCCAGCTCTGGGACCCTGTGAGTAGCCGTGCTTACCCACAGCCATCCAGAGCAGGTACCGCAGCCAGGCGGCCGCGCTGAGCCGGGCCATCAGCACAGTGTTGATGGAGATGCTGAGGAGAGGCAGGAAGGGCAGCCAGGGAACCTGCAGGGAGCACAGGGGTAAATTCCACAGCTAAATTCAGCTCTTTGGTGTTTTGGCTAGTTGCCCACAGGCAAGGGGAGGCCCAGCCTGGCTGTGAGGCTGAGAGATCCAAGCTGGAACTGCAGTCTTTGCTGGAGAGGGATGCTTGTGGAGGGTGTTTTGGTTGACAGGTCCTGCACTGGGGCAGGAAGTATTGCAGGATTTGAGATGAGAGGCAGCAAAGCACTCATAAAACTTAGCCAAGTGTTAAGGCCAGGTATCTTTTTACTGAAGAGCAGCTCTGATTCTCCAGCAGGCGTGGGGCTCAGCTGGGAGATGTCCCGTCAGTCCTCAGGTATGGGGGAAAAAACCCTCATGGCCCCTATGGAAAATCCCCCGAGCCACATGCTGCCTCCAGCAGTACCTTATTAATGTGGATGCAGCAAAGATATGCCTGACCTAAAGCTAAAGGAACACCCCAAATGGCACCCTTTCCCCACAGGGCTGCAGCACTTGCCTGCTCTCTGTGCCCCAGGTCCTTCTGCCTGGGTACATCCCCAGGGTAAGGCTGGGTGCTCACCATGAAGGATGCTGTGTCCTGGCTCTGAGGCTGCCTCCAGATGAGAAGAGCTGCTGCCAGGATCCCCAGGAGAGGCAGGGCCAGAGCTGTGATGCACCAGGCACCCCCAGCCCGCAGGCAGGGCAGCCCAGCAGTGCTCACCCAGCTCAGAGCACAGGCCAGGACAGCTGCAGAGGGATCACAGTGTCAGGGCAGCTTCCCTGGGCTGGGCCCATCCCTCTCCCAGGCTGCCATGGTGGGACAAAAGACAACCGGGGGACACAGCTGGGTGGCTTCTCATGGTGGGTTTAGCTTTTCTCTCCAGACTGGCAAGCAGAGGGAGTGGGAGGCTTCCTGAGGTCCCATTGGGGCAGCCAGCTGTGTGGCAGTGGGGTGAGGGCAGGAAGGAGCCAGGGAGCCCCTGCATCTGCTGCTGTGTGGTTTTCACTGGGCAGGAACCTGCCAGCCCTTGCTACAGCAGGGATGTCCCCCATCACCAGCTCCTTGGGGAGCCCATCCATTATTCCCAGACATACCTACAGCTGTCAGAGCCCAGACCACCACAGCAGAGGAGCGAGGGGTGGGATGGGGGGGTGGCTGGACCAGGTGGTCCCACCAGAGCTGCACAGCTGGGACCTTCCCCGCAGGAGTGTCCCAAGGACTGGGTTCAGGCCGATACCTGAGGAGCAGACATTAGATGTCAGTGCACATAAACCTGCACCTGCAGTGCACCCAGGCCAGAGCCTTGTCCCAGATGTGCCCCACATCAGAAGCTGGGTGTGCCCTGTCTCCTGTCCCCAGCAGTCTCACCTGAGCAGCAGCACACAGCCAGCCACCATCGAGTAGGCCAGAAGTGTGCCAATGGACATGGTGTCAACCAAGGCTTTCAGGTCAAAGAGAAGGGCCAGGAGAGCTGTGGGGAAGAGAAACCCTTTCAGCCTCCGAGCAGAGCTGGCAGTGCTGCTGTGCCCACCTCAGTCTTACTCTCCTGACCTCCCCATGTCCCCCTGACACCCACTGCAACAGAACCTCCATGAACTGATGATGCCTCGGTCACTAGTACAAAGCATCCTGTCACCTCCTGCCTGGCAATGCAAAGAGGCTGAACCACCTCTGTGGTTGTCCACCAGCGAGTGGATACCATGAAGGCCAAATGGTCCTCACCCACCATGAGGAGATCTGTCTCTGGGTGAAGAGACATTGCTCAAAGAGCTACACTCCAGCTAGAGGGAAAGCAGACACCCACCAAGCCCTGCTCACATCTAAGGGTAGCCCAAGCACTCACCCACCTGCCACTCCTCCAGACACCAGAGTTGCCACCACCGGGCACTGACGGTGACTAACTTTGGCCAGAGGTTTGAAGAGGAGCCCATCTCGAGCCATTGCATACAGGATCCGTGGCATGGGGAACATGGAGCCCAGGAGGCTGCATGAGAGAGGGGAGGAGAGGGGGGAGAACATGGGAGGAATCCAGGAGGTGCTATCCTTGCCCCTCCAAGGGAGTTCCCATTCATCTGTATGGCCCATAACCTTCTCAGGATCATCTAACGAGATCATGACCTTCCTCACCATCAGATGAGGGACAGTGTCAGAGAAGAGATGTCTGCAGTCACCTGTGCACGCCAGAACACCCCAGCCCACTCTTGTGCACACAGAATCACGTGATCACTTCCTTCAGTGGCATTCTAACAGGTTTGGCTGCCCTCCCTGATCAGGAAGGGCCAGGGTGGGAACACCAGGGCTTATATGGAAGGGATTTTGGCTGAGCAGGAACAGAAAGGCAGAATTCGGGAGGAAGGGATTGAGGACATCTGGGTGTGTTACAGCTCCAGTACCTTGCTCTGAACCACAGAATCTCCATCAGAGGACACCACTCACCTGGTGGTCAGGGCACACAGTGACCCCACAGCCACGGCATACTTTGCATTGCTCCAGCCAATGTACTCAAAAGCCACTGGCAGTGGGCTCATGGTGTCCAGGAGGTAGTAGGGCATCATCAGAGTGAGGGCAGCAGACACCCCAAAATAGACCAGGAAGCAGATGAGGAGGGAGAGAATGATGCCCATGGGGATGGATCTCTGTGGGTCCCTCACTTCTTCCCCTGGGGAGGACAAGCTCAGCTGTAGGAACAGATGCTCATTTAATGTGCATGGCATGCTAAGAGCCCAGCTCAGGCTGGAGAGCAGATCCTACATCCCCCCAAGAGAGGACACACAAACCCTCTAGCAAGGACCACTGGACATTCTGAGCCCCAGGGATACTGGGATAGAGAATGTCTCTGCTTCAGGATTAGCTCAGACATTCCACATGGACTCTTAGAAAGAGCAGGAGAGAGTGGCTGCAGCACAGAGCTAGGAATGTGCCCATTTCCCAGCCTTACACCAGCTCCCAGAGCTGTGGGACTCTTCACCTCCATCTCACCTGTGGTAGCAATGCAGTCAAATCCAACAAAGGCATAGAAACAGATAGAGGCTCCAGCCAAGGTCCCAGTAAAACCATAGGGCATGAAGCCTCCCACCCCAAAGGCACTGGTCATGTTGTCAGCCATGGACTGGTTCCTGGGGGGAGGAAGAAGAGTCAGGCAGTACAGGGGTGTCAGTGCAATGGGATCCCAGGATGGGGTCAAGCTGAACAGTCCATCCAACCCACTCAACCCACAGCATCAACCCAGCAGGGCTTAGGACTTTGTCTCTTTGACACGTTGCCAACAGGGAGAAACAGAGAAAATGGTATCTCTTGGGATAAAGCACTGGGGGTTTGACTCCACACCCCACTCTGAAGGCAGCACAGGGAGAGTAAAGCCCCTCATACCCAGCCTCGCGGGCAGCTGCCTGTGGCAGGTCGTCCTCCATGAGCTTCCAGTTGCTCATGTCACCTTTGATGAAGCCACTCACTGTGACAAAGAGCAGGACGAGCACATTGATTGCTGTGAAGGCTCTGTTGACCATGGTGGACTCCTTCACTCCAAACGAAAGAAGCCCTGAAGAATAAAAAATCATGAGACCCCTGGGTGACACACCAGGGTAGACATTACTGGGGAGGGTGGAAAAGGGGAGCAATGGTAAATTCAGGACAACTTGCAGATTTCCCAGATTCCCTTTCTATTCCCTGTTCTTTGCTCAGGGAAATGGCAAAGCCTCAGAGGGGTCAGCACCAACCTGAAGAGCCCATGGTGGGGTGAGGAGCCCATCATACCTGATGGACGGTGGCACAGGGAGAGGTATCCTACCTGCCAGCAGGACCACCAGCCCAGCAGCAAAGACATCTGTGTGTTCTGCCAGCCCCACAGAACTCATGGCTGCATGAGCACCCAAAAATCTCCCCATCTTCTTGCCAAGGAGTTGGTCAAAAGTAGCACTCCAGGCCCGGGCAACGCTGGCAGTACCTGGGGAGAGGTGATGGCTGTGTTCTGGTGGTCCTGGGAGGTCTCAAAGGACACCCAGCAAAGCCCTCAACACACTGGTGGGAGGGATCAAGAAGGATTTATACCGATGACATAGGAGAGCAGCAGGTTCCACCCAGTGAGGAAGGCCCAGAGCTCACCCACTGTCACATAGCTGTAGAGATAGGCAGAACCAGCCAGGGGCACACGGGCCCCAAATTCAGCATAGCACAACCCTGCCAGGGCAGACACCACAGCTGCAATCAGGAAAGAAATGACAATGCTCGGGCCAGAGCTAGTCTTGGCCACCTCCCCTGCCAGGACGTAGACACCAGCCCCCAGCGTGCTGCCCACTCCCAAGGCAAGCAGATCCATGGTGGAGAGGCAGCGGCAGAGGCTGGAGCCCTCTGAGCTGGCTGGGACTCGTTTTCTGCGGGACAGCAGCTTCGGAACAGAGCGTAGGTGGCCCCAGCACGGCATCTGCAGGAGAGGAAAGCAGCAGGAGTGAGGACACTGCTGTCTCATGGGCACTGGCCACCCTGGGGATGTGACACAAACCCAGCCTCAGTGGTTTGCTTGCAGCTCCCACCACACATACAGTGCTCCTGGACTTGCTGGGTGCTGCCTGTTCTCTGTCTGCCAGAAAAACAGCCCTTTTTGGAGCAAGATGGGGCTAAAGTAGCTGTGCTGCTCTCTCATCCCCAGTGACAAGTGGAGCTATGCGTGACTGGGGTTTGTTTGGCTCTGTCCAATTTGTGAGAGGGGACAAGGACACGTGTTTGTCCCTCTGCCAACTCAGAAAGTCCTGTTGCTCCAGCAGCCTCCCCAGCAGCAACACACAGCCAGGATTATCTCAGGTTTGACACTGAAGCTATTTGAAATACAGAACCCATGCCAGAGAAGGAAGGATGGGAGATGCTCTGCTACTGGAAATTGCCTTGCAGTGCACCAGGAAGGACCCACCTGCTCAGCTGGAGACTCTCTCATAGCACCTGTAACTTTGGGTCATTTGCACAGCTCAGGTGGAGACTGGATCCCCTGGGCCATCTGCCTGTGCAGTAATGCTTTGGCTTGCTGGGGGCACCAATGGGGATATCGGCCAGGCAGAAACCCTAAACTGTGTGACATCTGTGCTTGGGGGGAGGTGTGCTTGGTATGGCATGCCTGGGATTTGTGTGCCTTCCCCCATCCAGGACTCCAGAATGGAGAACCCGCCTTCACATTCCATGGTGCTGCCAGGACCTCCAGGTTAGCCCACAGCAAAGCAAAAGCTGTGCTACACACTCCAAATGCCATAATCTGCTACCTACATGTACAGGAGCTGGCTGGAAACCCTGTCCAGTGGCACATCCCTGTGGCACAGGGGATATGTGATCCCTGCTGTGGTGCCAAACTGGAGGGGACAGGGACAGCCCTGCCCGGCACCCAGACCCACAGGATGAGGCGTTCCTGGAGGAACAGGGAGCTCCAATCCCCAGGACAAATGCTGTGCCCTGGGGGTGAGGAGTTGCTGCCCTCCCGCCCCCCCAGCAACACCCACCCTCTGCACAACCCCAGTCCCGCCCCGGGCACCTTGCCCCGGTGATTTTCCCATCTCCTGCAAACAAATTACTCACCCCAGCCATCCTTTGCTCCAGCGGAGAGCTGTTGGGGACAACGAGCATCAGGCAAACCCCCTTATGCTTGCCCTCCCCTTAAATCCCTTTTGGGAGCACCCTGGCTCTCCCCCCGCTGACCACCACTCCGGGCTACACAATGGGAAATCTATGCAGAAATATTTTTCCCACAACGCCTTCCAAATCATACACGCAGCCTGCAATGCTAATAGGCTCAGAGGCATTACTGAGGGAGTTTAATTCACTTTTCCAAGCTCCCTGGGCAGGTGGAAGGGGGAATCCTTTCTCTGTCCCTGCTCCTCACGCCAGGGCCCACATCTCAGTCTGTGGAGCTGTTTTTGGAGGAAATTCAGGCAGAGAGGAGCAGTAATAAGGCTGGATTGGGGTTTAGGGGTGCATGCACCTACAGCTATGACTGACTCCAGCTGCCCCTGGGGAACAGAGAGGGAGGTGAACAGGTTCCTAAATGGACTGCAGCAGCAAGGCAGAGGATCACAGACCCAACTCCATGGGATGTTTGCAGCAGCATGACCAGCTGTAACTCCCTGAAGCAAAATCCTGAGGCTGCTTGCACTTCCCTGGTATCTGAGCATTCCTGGGGTGCAGCTCACAGGGGCTGAGTAGCAGAGTGCAAGCAGGGGCAGGGGTAAGTCCAGGGCTGGGCTTAAATGAGAGCACAGGGCTGTGTGGATGGGGGTCCCAGGTGAGGTTCCTTGGGGCCAGTAAAGCACATGAGTGTCCTTGGGCACCAGCATGGCTGCTTTGCACAGCTGCTCCTGGCAAGGAGAGGCTATGGAGGAAGTGATAGGGTGACCTGGCTGGCCATCAGCATCCTGGGAGAGGAGGACTGGGCTCTGAGGAGAGGTTGGGAGAGGTGTTTTGATGTGAAGAGCTAACTCTGATTTTATTGTAGATAGCGTTCAGACTGAATCTGCTTACAGTATTTTGAGACAAAAGCTCTCAGGCTGTGGCTCAGCCCATCCTCTGGTTTCCAGCTTGCCAGGAGCAGAAGAAGGGAGCAGGAGCCATGCAGGAGCAAAGCAAGGAAGGATCCAGAGCATCTAAAGCATAGAGGTGCACTTTAACCACAAGGCTGCCTTGTCCTGGCTCTATGGGGCAGCCCCATATCTAGAGACCCTGTGAGCATCTCTGGGGCGGGGGGGCTCACCACACCATGGCACACACAGCCAGGGAGAGCAGGGCTGTTGTCCCACACTACAGCACAGGCTGAACAAAGCCATGCTTGTCACCCACGCCATCTCACATGAGCGAGGTCTCCAGATACCAATGCCAGCCCAAGGGAACATTGCCCTCAGGGAAAAACAGGGCAGGAAGGAGCAGCCGTGCTGCTCCCTAAGAGGCTGTGAGGGTCTCGCCCTGCCAGGCTCCTCCAGGGCAGCATAGCCCTATGGCTGCATGCCAGCCATCCAATATGTCTCTGTATGACCCTCAGCCCAGCCTGGGGTCCATGCTGCCCAGGACAGGCAGGGCTGAGCAGCTCTGCTGCCTTGCAGCCCCAGAGACATGCTCAAGCCAGTGGGTACCACCAGGGCTGGGATGCCTGAAAGGTTACACATCAGCAGCCTTCAGCATCTCCAGGGATCCGTGGGTTTTTCTGCTCTGGCTGGTGTCAGACATCACTGCCTGTGGCTCCTGGGAAGCTCCACCAGCTCCTCCAGCTCTGCTGTGGCCTCTGTTCTGGCTGGGCAAAGCATGGTGGCAAAGAAGGAGATGAGTTAAATGTGGGTGAGGCAGGGAAGGAAAGGGCCTTGGAGCACTGCAGGTAACGGTACAGCCTGCCAGGAGCATCCTGGAGAGACTCAGTCTGCATCTCATCCGTGTCCGCAGCGTGGGAAGAGAAGACTAGGGGTAAAAACAGGTCATCGTGCCAGCTGGGGTCCTGTCCCATGGGTGCTCATTGCAGAGCCTTGGTCAGCACCTCCCTCCTTATCGGGTCCTGGAGGACCAAGGCCAGGCCATTCTTCCCTTCTCAGACTCTTGCAGAGCCAGCGATGGACATTTCCCAGCCGTGAGCAGGTAAGGGGTGATTTGGTGCAGGAGGAGGTGGCTGGCGCAGCACCGGGAGGCAGTGGGATGCCCTGCGCCGGGCGTTCACCAGGAAACCACAGCTGGGGGGACAGAAGGGTGACATTTCCGTACTGAAATGCAATCACCGGTCTTGCCTGGAAGTGTGCATATCACCGCTGCTGGCACAGTGCCCCTGCACACATCAGTGGAGCTCTTGTTCTTGTTCTCGGGGCGCGCCTGTTTCAGCCAGGCGACCCCCTTCCCCACAGCCGAGCAGGGTAGGGTGATTTTGCGGATAATTTTGCGGGTGATTTTACGGGTGACATTGGGCGCCGCTGCGCCGCGGGCACCCGGCTGAGGTCTGGCGTGGCACCGGGGGTGGGATGTGGCCCTGGCCATGGCAGGCGGGGACTCGGGGGCGGTGACGTCTCGCCGTGCAGAAACAGCTGTTCGCCAAGGACGAGAGCTCGGCCGCAAAAGCAGCCCGGGGGCGGCGGCCGCTGCTGTGAGCGCACCCGAGAGGCTCCGCGCTGCCGGTCAGTGCCTGCTGCGGGCCGGGGCACCGCGGGGGAGCGGCCCGGGGGCTGCGGGCAGGGCGGCCGGACGGGGCCGGGCACTTCTTTCCGCAATGGCCGGGGGGGAGGAAAGTCGTGGAAAGCCCTGGCTGGGTTGGGCGGTGAGCTGTGCAAGCGGAGGCTCCCTCCAAGGGGTGGCTGCAGGGGGAATTCCTGTTTTTTTTAATTTTTATGGAAAACCCTTCTTGACAAGCTGCCGGGGGGCTGCGCTGCCGGTGGGTGCTGCTTGAGGTGGGCGCTGGCGGGGCTGCGGGCCTCGCTGGGTGTGTCTCGGCGGGATGCGCCTTAGTCCATGCTTTGGTGCTGCAGGGGCTGCGGGAACATCCATCCTTGCTTCCAGCTGGGATCCAAGCTGAGCATCCCCCCTGGTTTGGTACCCACCAAGTTTTGCACAGGTAAACGCACCCCGCAACAGCCCAGGGGCTCGGAGTTCCTGAAGGCCCGAGAGGCTTTTTGGCAGTGGGATGGGGCAGGGCATTTTGGGGACGTCCCTAGCACCATCAGGAGGATGGATGCCCGTGGTTTTTTTAACCCGGAGAAGCTCCCTTTCCTTCAAGACAGCGGGTGGCAGGGCTGTGGGTGTTGTGGCCTCTGCTGGGAGAGCCTCCCAAGGCATTAGGGCTCCTGGGGAGCACCCCTGAACTCAGACCTTGGGGGGGATTTGGAGAGGCTGGAGGGGTGCATTGCTGACGAAACAGAGGCTTCCACAAAGGCTGTAGGTATAATTTAGGATTTCTCACGGGATCCCCATAGCCCACATTTCTCCGTTGTTGGGTGGGGGGCAGGTGTACCCCCATGCTGGGCCGCTGCTGCCCGATGCATGGGGTGTGTTTTTCCGGGGATTTCCCCGGGGCTGCTCTCCCGGCCTCTGCGGAGGTCAGCAGCAGTAGGGGACAGGGACGGGGCACTACGAGTACAGATCGGGGACTGGGTGTGGTCGGCGATTCTCCAGCACTGCCGAGGTGAGTTGGGTGGTCTCAGCCCCGCTGCCACATGCATGGAGTGAGGGAGGCTGTGCCATGCTCGGATTTCCCCGCTCCCGGGAGGGTCCACAGCTTCGTGTTCAGGCTCCAAAATGGCATTAAGAGGC